>AXCM01011050.1:0-12537 GCA_000473375.1 Anopheles culicifacies
AGGACAGACGCAAGAAATATGTAAACATAATTCCTTCCCGTACACGCTTCAGTGCTTGTATCGATTCAGTGTGTCCCCTTGAACTGTCTCACACAGGCGGGATTGTCATTGATTTGATTTTAGGCTGCAAATTCCTTTCCCAATTTTTTTTCTTTTAAAAAGAAACGCCTCAAAAAGATTTACTTTTATATCGTTTCACCCCTTTCCATACAAACAGAAATTCCTTTTCTTTTTAATCTAAATGACAAATACGTCGCGATAAACTACGGCTAGGGAAAATAATGCATTTTTAATGAATCGCGCGGGCATGGCTCGCACGTGTAGGTCACCACCTACCATCAACGCAAGCCGCTAGTCCGATTTCGGGAGCTTTCAAAGTTAATTTTCCCCATTTGAGCCCGACAGTGGCACCAAACCGCAACGCGAGCCAATTTCGTCGGTTGACAGTGATTTTCGGGCTTGTTAGCAGCTTGTCGTTTGTTAGGGGTGCTTAACGTACCTCCGTACCGTGAAATTGATGACCTTTAGGTTAGTTTGTCTGCCAAAAAAAAAAAAAAACAAAACGGACACGAAACAGATTATTATGTCCAATTGCCTGGACGGACTAGGGAGGTGAGCGAAGCCCAAAACAAAAATCATTTGTAAAAAAATGTACATACATAAAGCTGTAGCTAATGCAGATTGATGCACTACTGCATCTACAAGTGCAAATAGGGGGCTAACATGCAGACACACATCATAAAAAAAAACCGCCGTAGGAATTATTCGCATAATCGTATTTTGGGGTTCGTTGCTTGTGAGGGATTTGGTTTGCAAATTTATTATTCAGTTATTTCTTCATAGAGTGATATACACTCGTACAGCTCGTAAAAAAGGTGTTCCTTTGATTTTTATTACATAGAAAACTACCTTAAAATTGTATATTCCTTAAAAATACTTAAAAAAACTAAAAATTATGAACCTTGCTTTGTAAATTCGTAAATAAAACTGTCTCAAACACAACAAATTGTTTCATACTTATTATCCATTATGAAGATCTTATTGCCATAATTTAAAAAAATACCTAAAAATAAATAGATCAATAAGAACATTCTAACAAACTAATTAATAAAACATAAAATACCATGATAACAAGTAGTATTTTTTATAAAGCTCCTGGAAAATACTTTACAGCGTTGTTCAGACAAATCAAAAGAGCTTTTGGAAAGTTCTGAAGCGTTTTAAGATTATGTTGAGAGAATGTGTTTACTTTTTATTGTTTACTAGTTATGGAACAGAAAATCAATTTAAAATAATTAACAAATCTTCGAAAAAGTTAATTAAAAAACATTTTACACTTGTTCATTTTAGTTTCTCTCAAGAAATCGTCTTAATCACGGCGGAAGAACGTTTATACAGTGCGTAACAGAGCTATAAAGTCACTTGTAATTAGCTTTACTTTTTGTGAATAACTGGACAAGGAGAACAGATTTCTGAAAACACTGCTTGTATAAAAATAAAATAAAAAAACTTAAATGATAATTTTTTTTCTCCAAATTTCGCTAAATTTTGTAGAGTTAGAACTTTGTTTTTTTTTCAAACTTTGATGATTTTTATATCGTAATGGTAGAAAAAAAAAAACAATTCCAATTATGTACAAACTTCTTTGCAAGTACCGATTGTCTTATGCGATTTACTCATCATTTTCGATAGTTAATGGGAAAAATATAAAAATAATATAATAAAAATAAAGACACAAAAAGAAGACGATGTTAAAAATATGTTACCGACTGTACATGTATATTTTGAGAAATTTTATATCATGCATATATTTTTTAAATGATAATACGGCTTTTAGCCGTAATAATAGAAATAAATAAAAAATAAATATATTTTTTAAATTATATTTCTACATCACGAAAAAGATATAAGGATAAACGGAAGTACAGAAGATGGAATGAAATTTGCGCCTGAAAGTTATGCACGCTTCATAGCATTTCCGTACTAACAAGCTAAAACCAGCGCCTTATTCATCCTTTCGTTCGCCCAGCACAGCAAGGGCAAGCAGTAACATCTCGAACATCTGTAAAGCATGTAGAGTGATGTATAAAAGACAAAAATTCCAAACCGTTCATCAACTGGTCGACAAATAAAGTGACAAGTGACGGAACCCCGCCCGGAGTCGGGCAAGCCGTTCCGACCGCTCACCACGTTCCAAGGTTCGTATGTCGTGTCGCGGTGATTGATTTGTAAAAACCGCACCGCGTTGTGTGCGGGTGCAGGGACGAACCATTAGATGTATCGTAGTTAAAAATAATATGCCCAAATGCCGGCCCGGTACGTGACCCGAAACAAATCGGTTCGCTGGGTGCCCACTTCCCGATTCCTAGATGTCGCTGTCAACTGTCATCCGGCCGCTTTGAATATCCTGGGGTGTGTGGGTGGTGTGGGTGAGACACCCCACACGTCTGACTGACAACCTTTTTGCTTGGCTGCAAGGGTGTCGATGACCGGACCGCTGCTGAGGGAAGCGTACAGTTGCGTACAAAGTTGTATCCGAGGCACACGACACGTGGTCCACGGGACACTCGATGGCGGGAACTTTTTGTTTTGTTTTTTTTTTTTTTCGGAAACCGCTTTCCCCATGGACCGGGAACAGAAACTTAAAAGTACAGTACGCGCAAGCCGTGCGCGTATACGCTCGTCTAGTACGCAAGTTGCAGGGACAGTCACACGGTGCGTAGTTGTCCTGCTGTGAGCGCAAGGGAACGACCGCGCGTTCGCGTTTTATTCTCCCCCTTATTGCGTGCAGAGTGCACGATAATAACAATAATAACAGTAGTCGCTTCCAGAGGGACGGACAGGCGACACAAGGGGGAGAAGCCTTACAGTTGTCCGTCACCCTCGTACGCAGCTGCTGCGGTTGTTCGAGACACTTGGAAAAAAGGGGACGCGTACCTACTCGATGTTGTTGTACCGATCCGCGCGATTCCATCAGGCCAGACCATTCTGAGGGGAGGAAGTCGCATCCGCCGTAAGGAGATAGATCGAGAGAGAGAGAGAGAGACAGAGAGAAAAAAAAGTTTATTGCGGAATCGCACTGACAGATATGACAAAATACGACCTAATTCAGACAATCCCTCCTCGGTCCTCGGGAGTCCACACGGCGTTGATCCGCCGTAGACGCGGGACGACAAATCAAACGCATCAAATCAAAACCCGGGAAGCTTCGGGAAAGGTTATGTTTTGCGGCCGGATCAGCGTTGCTAGACAATTATCTCCGTACGCTGCTGTACGCCACCTGAGCCACCAGACCAAAAGATGTCAATCGGAAGACATTGAAGATGCTCCGCGAACAGCTCCGTTGCGGGATGATGTGATGAGCCCGTCAGCGGTGCGAACATAATCGACGACGACGCACTACCTCTCTGCCCGGACACTCCCGACACCGGATGCGTTAATCCACCGTTTGCCGTTCGGTGGAAGATTCTACCAATTGAAGTCTCGAACACGAAATTGCGATCGGCAGGTCGATTCCAAGCATTCCAGAAATACCAAACATTCAGCGTCACTCCACCAAAGGTTGCGGGTGAGCGAAATCCTGAAGCGTTTGTAAATAAAATCAAGAAACGAACAAAAAAAAGAATAAACCAGCTACACCGGATGCGTTTTTCTTTTGTTTGGCGAATTTTCCCTTCCCCATTCCACGGGTGGGTGGAAAAACTTCGAAATGAATATGTTTGCATATTAACAGTCTTGATTTTCATGCAAATTTCGCACAAGGGGCAATGCGGGAAGGTCCTTGAGGGCAGGGAGTTGTAAATATATTTAAATTTCATTTTCCCATTTTCCGTTTAGCAGGCGGAAAAATGGAGCGCCGGAGAAGGATTTTTGTTTTCTTTCTAACCCTTTTTATTCGAATGTCCGGTCTGGTCGTTCTGTGTGTGGTTCCTTCCGAATCCAAGCTTCCGACACTCGTTCTGCTCAGCATTTTTATGATTTTGTGAGTTTTCTTTTTATCGTCTGTTTCTTCTGCGTCTCTTCTTTTATCTTAATTTTTCCAACCCTTATTCTCATCGTCTTGCTTTCGTTATTACTGCTTCCTTCTCCTTTGGGCAGCCCAACAAGGTTTAGCGTTTAACCGTAGTTCACACGCAGATCCTTCGTTCGTTTTGTTTCAACGCGTACAACAAGCTGGATGCTGGTAAAGGGTGAGCGTGTGGTTTGCATTTTTCGTTGATGCTTAAAATTCATACAATATTTCCCTTCGCGCCATTTCTCAACCCGGTAAGGAACAGGTGCGCAGTAACAGGCAACGGGTGATTTGGGTGAGTGAGAATAACAAAAAAACGCACACTCACAAGACAGAAGGCATCATTTTTACCAGCACAATCAAATGATTGATGATGTGGTATTAAAATCCCATCATCCCCTTGGACCCGGGCCCCGGAGACCCGGAGACCCGGAGACGCACTTTGCATACGCGACCGAACGAATAAAAAGGGTTAGCGCAATAAAGTGCGACGGGACGGGAAGGGCGCAAATGGTGCAAAACTAATACCGTCGGGAGCATTATTTGCATACGACTTCTTGGCGCTTGACATTGGCACTGGAGCGTTGTAACGTTTTCTTTTCGTTAATGATTTTGTGTCCGGGCATCCCGGCAAAGAACAACGGTACCGTACCTGATTGAGAGCACCCGTATCGATATTGGACGATTTGACGGGGATATTAAGGCCCTTTTCTTCCTCTTCTGTCTTTTTTTTTGTTGTTGGCCGTGGAATGAATGTTTCGTTTATGCAAATTCTGTTTGGCGACCCGTCGATTAACCTCTACAGGGATGTAAAATGTAATGCACCCCTTTTTTGTTTGCAGTCCGTTGGGCACTTTTGGATTTTTGGTAATGAGAACTGTCTCATGAGTGTCTTGCGCTTCAAGAAAATAAAAAAACTTAACCCTAGTCATTCGATTTCCACGGTTTAACACTTTTTTTTTGTATTACTGCATGCCGCATTGCATGCCATCAGGCGTAAGGATAACATCACACATGAAACATCACGAATTATTCATTTAATATTATTTAAAATGTTATTATTATTTACAAAACACTGCTAAATATAGAAATAATATAATTATTTTCATTAAAACAATTTAAACGGTAATTTTTTATTATTTTGTACGTAAAACAATTATTAACATTAATAATTATTAACAACTTTTTATTGCTAGGAGCATTGCATACCGTTAGGCATAAGGATAACATTACTAATAAAACATCACAAAATATTCATTAAATGTCATTTAAAATGTTATAATTGTTTTCAAAATATTTAATATAAATAATAAGTGTAAAATATAATATTTAATATAAACATAAGTTTAATATTTAATAAATATTTTAGACCTGCTCAACGCTCCTAAATATAGAACATTTAACATTATTATAATTAAACTAAATTAAACGATTTGACGCATTTATTTTTCCTTGTTCCATCGAGTTTATTCAATAGAGCTAATTGTAGCTGACTGTGCATCATATATGCCAATGATGGAGTATTTTCGTCAGCCATACCATAAAAGGTATGGTTTTCAAAACTTTCCTCTAAATAAGTTTCTACTTTACGACCCGAGTCGAGTAGCAATTCCTTCCCACTACGAACTAGCGTATCTGAGGTTCTGTTTTATTAGTGTGTTTTTGTTTTTTGCTTTGCTCACGCACAATCGCGTACGTTCGCCAGTTTACAAAAACAATGATTCATCAGCTGGCGGAAAAAGGGCGCGAAAAAGGAAACATCGAGCGCGCATACCATTTTTGCGCAGCTTCCATCCATGATCGTGTTTTACAGCGTTCGGGTGCACGATGTAGAATGTGTTGCGCAACATTAGTAACGTTGCAGCACGCTACATAACGGTGTGTTTTTTACGTTAGTTATTCTGGGAGCTGGGATAAATCTTAAGAAATACCTCTGTGGTGCCGTGACCAGGATGCAGTTACATAGAAATTGCATTGAATTGTAATGAAACACACGGTTAGACGCGCGGGTCGAGTCTAGATACTTTTATTTCTCACTCTCACTCACTCGTAAGATGAAAAACGTGTCGATAAGATGACCAACGACGTTTGTAAACGCCTCTTTTCTTGGGTATCATAACACAGAAGGCAAATGGTTAGCTGAAAAGCGAATTAAAAATAACGTGAAGTTTAAAAAATATATCCCTGACCATCTCTCTTTGGTTGTGTGGTATTGCGCTTGCTTCTGGAGAGTCGGTTGGAATTTACAGATTCACCAAATCTCTCGTTCCAGACCAAACCTGTCAGCACGTAAAGGGTACGAAATGGCAAATCCGTGACGGTTTCTCGCACGGTGGGTTGGGGCAAGATTCGGACGATGTTTTATTGCGTACGACCAACACATGGGTTTGCCATGCCGGAGACTGTCAACGTCCGGGGTGAGTATCGCGGGCGCACCCGAAGAAAGCGCCATAAATTTCAATCCACTCTGACGGCGTCCGGAATTTGCCAAATAGTTCCTGTCGGGGCAGAGGATTAGTGCGTGCATGTGTGTGTGCGTGTGGCTGCCACTAAACCTGCTGGACCTGAATGTGTGGCAGCAAATACCGAACGAGGGAGGGTGAGTAAAAAGCGAATCATTTCCCAACTCTTTATCCCGGAATCCATGTTCAATCCCACTTAGCATAGGGATCAGAACATAAACATGGACCGTGCCCATAACCTTGCCGGCACGAGCCCGTTCAGCTTAACCGCAAAAACCGACACAGGTGTTGGAATGCCAACTGCGACTACACGGCCCAACCGGTACCGGTCCACCGTGCGCAATGAGGGACTAAATTTATGGTGATTTATACACTCGTGCCAACGCACGATTGTGGCGACGAGTTGGTTGAAACTCAAATCAACTGACCACACCACCCACGCACGTCCAGCGTGGCAGGTGGAGGTGCAAGCATTTACTACCCCGTCTGGAGCCATTCGCCAGGCGAGACGCATCCGTCCGGTACGCTTAGGCCCGATTCCGGTAAGCCCGGGGACGATTTTTGGAAAATTACTCTGATTAAACTAATTGGAATCGAATGCACTCGATGCCCGACTTTGGCAAATTTATATGCAAATGTAGCACACGGGCTTGGTAGCTATGCAGGACGAACGCGCACGGAACGATTGCTAAATGGGAAAATAATTGGTGGTGATGACAGACACTTGCCAGTGCCAGTGTGGAACGACCGCCTGGACGTCGTACCAAGGCATTTGGTTCGCGATTTTGTGGCTGTACCTGCGATATTCAAGATTAAGTTTAGGATCGTTTGCCAGTCTCCTTTTGATGCACAAATATGATGTTCACAAATTATTGGAGAGTGAAAAATAGAATTTTGAGAAATCCGCGCAAAGAACTCGGTCATTGTAGTTGATTTTATTAAATGTTTCAATTTTTTAAATAAATTCCTTGCTAAATACACGCTGTTATGTACATTGCATACTGCCAGGGGTACAAATAGCAACAAAAAAAAAACTATTAATTAAAAAAAATTATCGAAATAATTAATTTTGATACTTAGAATACTTTTGTATGTATGTAAAAAATTTCTAAATTTATTCTAATTCAGTAATAAAATGGATAGCAAAGCTTCGTCGCAAGAGACATTGAGATTTTTTCCAAAGACCTCGCTAACGCTGGCTAAAACATTTTTATTTATTTTTCCACCACGCACTGGGGAGTGAGCGTATAAGAGTGGAAAATAACTGACGGAAATTTCAATTAGAAATAAATATTACCCGAACCTGATACGACGGAAAACTCCTTGAGCACGACAGTCTGTTCCGCCTGCTAGAATTCGATACCTGCCGCCACGAGCTGGGAGACTGGTGAGAATCATTTGCATTAGCATAAAATATTTATTTAACCCCTTTTATGTTACGGGGAAGGACTCCGCCACCGGAGTGGAACGATGGTGAGGTTAAAAATCGAAAATAGATAAAAAAAAGGAGAAAATATCGCCCACCTTCTCACCGGAAGCGAGCTTGCGTATTTGTGTTCTCGAATTTCCGTCCCGGGGTTTTGGTGTGCGTCTTGCAGGAAAATTGTTCACCATCCTGCACCTCAAAACACCCGGCCAAACAGGCCGAGGAAACACTTTATCCCGCACCAACCCGTTTTTCGATTGGTTGGAAAACAATGAATATTCTAATTAGTCTCCCTTTTACGCTACCCCCACAAAACCAAAGAAACCGCAACACCGTGTAGGCGAGAAACCAATTTACGACAGTATTTAAATTAAATAAACGTAAATAAATAAGTGATAATGGACGCCCGGCACAATGGGTTCACGATTTCCTTCGTCTATTTTTCACCCGACAGAATGGAAATGGACCGACTGGACAAAGGACGAAGGGTGAACCTGAAGAAGAATCTACCAGAGAGAAGAAAAAGTAACCACCTAAACAAAAACAAACGCAGGGCTCGGGAAGGATTTAGCACCGCAGCGTACGCGGACCGTCCCCACAGCTCCGTCCGCAGATAATGGTCAGTCATCGGGCGGACATAAATAAGCGGACAAGAATAAGAACCGAGTGCCGCGCGTCGACCATGTCTAATCTAATCGGACCGTCGGGCGTGGAACGATCTCATATTTCTTTTCTGCAAACGCGTGCGTTGCGCTTTCGCGCTCGCGCTTATACCATTATTTATTGGAATGCAACGCTTTCCGCCGCTAAGCAATCAATTTATGGTCACCAGCAAGTGCAGCCGGAAGTAATTTACAACGATTTGTCTCGAATACGTTTGCTGATTTTTGTAGCTCCCACCGGCGTAGCTTGATTGATAAGGAGAAAGCCGACCGCTAACGTTGCTCGTTGAACCTTTTCCCACGAAGTGTATCACCGTTCTACAATAGTAAATTACCAGCGCTTTGAGGGGGGCGGTTAAAAGTCGTTGAAAACATCGTTACTGGTTGAAAAGCGAAGGTTTCCGCTTTTATTGAATCATTTTAATTTCATTTTGACGTCGTTTTCCTTACAAAAACTTTTGATTTAATTGTAAAAATATTCGCTTTTTATTTGGTATTAATGGTTTGCAAAAATTTGGGAGACTTTGCTTCGAATATCGCCTTGTAGGTATGCAAGCTGCATTTTTTCTTCTCTTTTTGAACTGTTTCCTAATAGCTTGATGGTGCTTGTCATTTTGTTTCTTTGTTGCTTTTTAGTTTTTTTTTTTAATTATATTTATTATTTCTAATGATGTTGTCATCCTCTTTTCTTATTTTAATATTTCTTTTTGAAATTCTTGTTTGTATTTATTATCTTATTTGTTCCTTCAGGCAAATCGTGAATCGTGAAGAGCAAAGTAATCTTTCTGGGAAATCAAAATAATTGTATTTATTGACTGTTTTCATTTTTACAAAATCTGTTAGTCATTGGTCCACATATGTACGTTAACTCATTATGGTTGAATTTTAGTTTGGACTGTGCCATTGAATAATATTTTCAAGAACTACTGATGTTTACACCTTTGGGAAATATTCCTTACAAACCCCTGGTACTGCACTTGTAGTAAATATTAATCACTAAATGTACTTATATTTTGGAAAACCCGATAGAAATGGTATCTTCCGTGATTGATGCGTATCAGGCATTCTTGAAGTCCTCCCATCTCTGCAGAATGTTCTGTTAACATGTTAAAACCCAAATTTGATGCTAAAATCAAGCAGGACTTTAAAGCGAACATCCAAGACCAAAGAAAACTGATCGTTCTTTCGAGAGCTTGGAGTTATGGAATAAATATTTGGACCCATAGGAGTTTGCTACAAGAAAGTGTCCTCTAGATATTGTGCAATAGGCAGGAAAGACTCCAGATACCCAAAAAAAGCTGTTTTCCGAAAATCTGGCTAAGAATTATCCTTGGTAGTTGGATTTTTTTTTATTAATGATGCCTCGTTTATTCTATAAAAAATAATTTCCTTGCTCCAGGAAGACAGTTAAGACCTCCACAATTACTTAGACCAGATTTCACCTCAATAACACGTAGCACTAATGTCCCTAATATGCGAATGATCGGGACATACAATGATATCGACTATTTAAAAAAATAATAGTCACATACAAATAACTATACAACAGTGTACAGCAGCTTGGTTTGTAAAGCCCTCGCTAGGGATCTATAAGCTTGGCGTTACATTGTTGCTGAAGCTGACGTTAGCTATCGAAGCGTGCCACATTAATCTGCATGCACAGGACATTGTTTCCCAGACCAAATCCACCGTTCCCACCTAACACACGCGAACGCTTGGTGCAGTCGCTGCGGTCACCTTGCCACAGCGACCGTATCCGTTTTGCCCGCGAACACTGTCATTTGCATTCGCCTTCGTGCACGGGCGCGCGAGCCGCGACATTCACCTCCTGGCAAGGGGATTTGTGCACCAAAAATTGATTCTGAATTGCATGCGAGCGAATAGCAACCGGGGAGCTTGTTGTTCACCGTGTGCGTGCCGGAAGCAAACAACGGCGAAACGCACCGAAACAGATGGCGATTCGTATCGGCCGTCGGCCCCAACCATCACCGGCTAATTCTATCCGTCAGCTCCGTACAACCGCGCCCCGGCGTTATTGTTGCGGATGCCAACAGACAGAGTAGGTAGATTAAATTTAGTGGCGTACGCCACAGAATGTACCCAACGTTTGTGGCAGAAAAAGGGGGTGGTAGATTATTTTGAGTGGTTGCAGATTTCTCCACCCGCGTACTGAGTAAAGTGCACTGTACTGTACGGACCTCCACCCGTACCCGCCTCACAAACCGGTAACAAACTAGCTGTTTGTGAAAATATTAATTTTCCACATATTTCACCTGTGTTCACGGTGAGTCGGGCATGTAGCCGCTTCCGGGTAGTGGCCAATTCCCAGCTGGGAAGTACACAAACTCCCATCGGTCGGTTAAATTCCCGATTTGCGGTTGTGTGGCACTAGCTGCAACAATGTTACAACAACACCGCCACAACATTTGCCCGGGGAACGATGGGATTTTTCCTACGCCATTTTATTTACATTCCACAACCTCCCCCCACGCCGCACAACGGAAAAGCATTCCGATAAATGTGAAAAAGCGCGCTTGTAAACGTGGGAAACGCTTCGTCTCGAGTGGTGTTGCCCGGTTTGCATACATTCAGGCGAATGTTTCCCCCCATTTTATCGTTGGGGAATTGGTAACGCTCCTAGCTCCCAGATCAAAGGGTTATTCAATCGGGGCGCATTTTTTTCGTGTTTTTTTGTTTCCTCCACGCTGCTGAGCTCAATCAACCGGCTATGTGGGCGGACAGTGCAACGACCTTCAAACAATGTGTGTCACCAGAAAATAAAACAGGAAACAATCGCAACTCCCCTTACCATCCTTTGCATCATATATGCAGCGCTCTGCAATATATTCCAACTCCCACCTCCTATTTCCGTCCTCCCCTCCTTACCAACCCTTATATCCCCATTTTCCACCTTCCGGTTGGCGTCCATCTTTGTTGTAATTCTCACGGGAGGAACCACCATGTTGGGATGCTGTAGCTCCAACACCGTAATGGATGAGTAAATTGTTACATTTGCTTCCCATCCGTTTTCGCTCCATTCCTTCCATTTCCCCATTAGTATTTCACACGGCACATACAAAGTAAGGGTTGCGCTTGCAAATGTCAAATCGGTTCTGCGTTGTTTCTTTTTTTTTTGTTATTTTTGTTCCCGTTTTTGGCAAGTGAATGTGTTAATATTTCTTTTTGAAATTCCGATCATGCTGCTATGCGGATTTTCATATTTCCTATCGCCTCCCAGCCCCTTCCCCCCAACACGGGGTGGTGGACAATTTCTCTTTGTCATAGTGCATTTGCATTTACACTTGTTCATCATAAATTCAGCTTCAAATTGGATTACATTCGCCAACGTCTGTACACACGGGCCGCCCTTTTAAGCGTTACCTTGCGAATAGATACCTGTGGGAGAATGTGGCGCAATGGGATTGTTTTTTGTTTTGTGTGTGTATGTGTTTCCCTTTTGGTGTATGGAGCAGAGTAAATGGACACTACTTGCGATGCTTTCGGTACATCGCTCTGATTAATTTACAATTTTCACCCAGTGCCGTGGCAATGCAATGGCGGGTTTCACTAACCGAACCGGCTCGGGTTAGTTTATGGAAATTTATGCCTGAACTCGTTTTGATGATTTCCCATTTTCGGTGCATGGCAGACCAGACAGCCAACATTGTTGCTGTTGCGGAAAACTGCGGATATAGAGAGCGGACCACTTTCCGCAGGGTCATCGAACTGCTGGTGCAAAATTAGCCACCGTTCCTAGCATTGCAGAAGTCAGGGCGAAGTTTTACAACCTGCGAGCCTGAGATTTGGCAGGGCGTGGAATTATAACTCCTCTCTTCCCAACAAAAAAAAAGAAGAAAAACACAACTTGGTAAGTTCCCTTTTTATTTTCGGCACAGCTGACACAGGCAGCACCAGACAACAATGGGTAGCTTCGGCACTGGGCCATAAACCAAGGCCCATCTCGTAGCAACCGTC
>AXCM01011060.1:0-10665 GCA_000473375.1 Anopheles culicifacies
AACGAGCTCTATAAGCTGTACGTTGATCTCACCATCGTGCAGCGAATTAGACTCGCCAGGCTCCGGTGGGCTGGTCAAGTCTCGAGAATGACACCGGACAACCCAGCCCGTAAAGTGTTTTTAGGCCGTCCACATGGACAGAGAGAGGAGGTGTCGTAGACCCAACCTGAGATGGAGTAATGACTCTAGATCTTTTGTATGAAGATCTCTGAATCCTCAATGATTTTTAATCTTGAAGATCTTCTAACGTTTGCTGAATCCCTGAGCAGAACAAATCTACCAGAATATACCAAAACAACGTCTGCAAAGTAATCAACACAAACCGCACTGGAGTTGATGTTTATGACATTCAATACGACAACGAAGAGATCTAACCGAACAGTTAATTAATGGAGAAACCCTTTGATAAAGACATAAACAATGATGTCATCCAAATACGAAGTTATGATAAAGAATGCAAGAATGGTTTGAGTTGAGCTGGAGAAAACGTTTTAATATGTCCTCATGAATTCTTCCTCTTCTCAAATGAGATGGTGGGTTGTACATAAATTTCCATCATTCAACACCACCCTCCCCGTGCACCAAACAGAATCGATTAAACTATTACGGAACGAATCATACAAATCCATTCAAAAGCGTCTTCCAAGAAAATCACAGCTTGAGCTTTATCTATCCCAATTCAGCCATTTTGCTTCACATTACACGTCGTTTTGTGGGCGCCCTTTTATTTCGTATCACACCCACCCACCCACCCGCATGCCTCAGCTTAAATTTCAAACCCACCATTCTCTCTCTTTCTCTCTCTTTGTCGTATGTACGGTGGAACTCAATCACAGAAAATAAACTTCCGGAAAATGATCCCACTTCCTCGAATATGTTGCTAGAGAGGCGAGTGCGTGCGTGTGCGCCACTGTCCATTTTTGCTGCCACATTGATTGGGTTTTTTCGAGGGAAGGGAGGGAGGTTTTTCCTTCGAAGGCTTGGGAATAGATTCCGTGACCATATGCCATCATTTTCTTCCCATGTTAGCCGCTGTATAGATAAATGATGGGTGATGATGATGATGACGGGTTTCGCTTTTCCATTCGAGTGCTGCTTGCTGCTATGGGAGTGGATGGAAATAAAAGCGAAGGGAAAACTGTTCGATAAATGTAGGGTGTGTGTGTGTGGTTTGTGGGTGCGACGGGGTGGTTTTGGTTGGGGGGTGGTAGAAACATTGCCATTGAAGTAGTAGTGGCGCTTTATTCGATTCTAATCGCTTAATTGGGAGCAAATACTTGAAGGGGGCTGAAGAGGCGCGGCTAGTGTTGTTGTTGTTCTTTCGTGAAGCGAATGATTTTTTATGCGTAATTTATATGAAAAAGCATTCGTGAGTAGCATAAAATTTGTATTTGCGGTTAGGTCTTGTTCTAAAAGCTCTTATTTGTAGATTTTACGCTACCATTATATTTGGTCATAATTTATCAGATTTGTCCACGCAAACATGTTTGGTACACTTTTTCGGTACATTTTATCGACTATTCTTGCTTTCAATTATCAATTTCAACACATTCTGCCGGTATTTTAGATAGTTTTTTTTCTCTTCTTTTCAGTGTAGTAATGTTGTCTTACACACATTTCTGTTCACTTCCTATTCTCCTTCCACTACTGGCGGAAAGTACAAAAGAAACGCGCGCGGAGTGGTTGAAATGGCTCTTTAGTTTGTTAAAGGCGCACACACAGTGGGAAAACTTATGCGTGCAAGCGAGGTACACATTGTAGGGGTTGTGTATCCATTTTATCTGATGTTGTTATAGGGCCATACACATGCTGGCACGCCGCAAGCACCACACCCCCTTCCTCAACACGCGTTGGTTCGGTGTAATGATTTTTGTTTTACATCCATCCTGACCCGATTGGGTGGGTGGGTGGTTGGCGCCCCTCGTCTACAGTTGACGAAGCATGATCAGTTTTTTGAAAGGAAATCAAGGGCGGGAGGTCGCGGGAGGATGTTAGTGAAAAACCGAACACAAATTATCTGATAAGATGGACAGACAACTCTTGGCGCTATCGTCGGCGAGGTTGTTTATTTTTTCACTTCAACTTGCGCCTTTTATTTTACTTGTTTGGTTCTTCTTCTCCAACCGAATCGACGTATCGTCATGATAGGTTTTTTTTTCGATCATGACTAATTCGATACAGGAAAATAACTGTGTACTTTTGTACCAATTAAACGTGTGTTTTAAATTGTATTTTTAATGTTTGCTCTGTTTTGACTAAGTTTAAGGTGATTTCAAGCCGTTTTGAAAGCGATAATTGATGCACAAAGCAACAATTAAATCGGCAGGTAGTGTTTAACTGCAAATCTAATCTAGTTGCCCGAGAGAGAAAGAAGGAAGATAAAAGTTAAGACGCTTGTACACGACCGGGCCGGGGGAACAATCTCCTCCGGATACAGCTAGTGAGAAAATTAAACGATTATCACTCACTTGTGGGATGTGTATGATATGATACACACACACACACGCGCGTTCACTGGCTCATCTCACTTCATCATCACTCAGCGAAAGGTGACCGAGAGCGCAATGTCAACCTTTTGGGACTCGCTTTGAGTGTTTTTCGCTTTCTTCGGTGTGTGGTGTGTTGTATGTGCTGTTAATGTTATTCGATGCTACCGCGCCGCCGCATTACGAGCTACTTCCTCCCATCTCTTCCGGATCACTGGCTTCCCTTCCATCACCGACCCCTTGGGCCCTTGGCTTGTTTGTCGATGAAGCAATGTTTTTCCTTCTTTTCTTTTGCTGTCGTTCCCAATGTTTCCTTGTTTTTTTCCTGGTGGATTTTTTTGTTGTGTCGTTACCTTTTCCCCCTTTTGTTATCTCTCCCCAATTTAGGCTGGTTTGAGAAATGATGGACGCTGACACACTCACAACGCTCACTTCACCCGACGGTTTTGCTGCATTATTTGCTGCTTTAGCGCGCTTTTCGTCGGTCGATTGAATCGCTTGTTCGAATGATGGAGCGGAACCACACGTTTCAATGGCTCTGTGTGTGTATGCGTGACTAAGAGAGGGTGTGTGTGTGTGTGCGTGCATAACATTCATCCTTCTTCCCTCGTTCGGGGCTTGCACACACCATCGATACGGACGGACTCCCAATGGTGCGGAGAGCGCGCTTTTATGTTCGTGCTAATATGTTATTTAATCCATAATTTGATTTGGATGGTCGTCGTCGTCGTCGTCGTCCTCGGTTCCTCGACATCGTTTGTCGTTGTTCCCCCCGTAATGTGCGCCTTCATGGCTGGTGCGAGAGAGAAACTTCCACCACAGCGGGCGAAGAAGAGCATCAGCTTTGCTCCCGTGCACGCAACAGAGATGGAGCAAACCCGTTGGTGAAACCCCGTCGGACATTTTGTCAGCGAACGGCAGTAGTGAGCCCCCATGCTGCTGCTGCTGCTGATGTGCCGCCCGTGGGGTTTTGTGTTTGGATACGCGCGTGCGTGTATGCGTGCCGGTTTGTATGTGTGTGTGTATTTTTCTGTGTGTGCGCACATCGTCTCATCACTGTTCCACTCCGTCCTTCTGGTTCAGGAATTTTTGGGAAGCGTGTAAAATAGCTAGTAAAATCCGTGTACACCACCACCGTTGGTGTGCGTTCTATAGCCATGGGTTAAACACATTTCATAAACATCATCACATACGGATTTCACTTCCTTTATGGGGGTTTGCTTTATTCCGATGAGATGATACCTTAAATGCGACATGCTAATTTCTCAGTGCAATCCCTTTTGTCGTTTCGTATCAGTGTTGCTCTCGTTTCAGGGGAGCTTTAGCAAAGCTGACATTTTACTTGCTCACTTTCTCTCTTTCTTTCGCTCTTGCATGGCTGTATATCCAACACTGCCATACCCGACAAAGCACAAGCAGCAACAAACTATGCTGGATTGAAAAGCTTGTTCACTTTGCTGCTGAAAAATGACGTCACGCTCGGTTCGTTTTTTTTTTCAATTTCCACGCTTGACGCTTGTCACGACATCTTCGTTTATGAGCGCAATTTCATCACATCGTCAATCGCCAACTGCATCATCACTCTTCCATCTCTGGGAATGATTCTCCCAATTTTTCAAAATTGGGTGATGAACGACATGAACTTGTTTGCAGCAGAAAAAAAAGGGAAGCAAATATCTTAAAAACTATCTGCCGTAACATGATATTTACTTTGCGTGTGTGTGTGCATGCCGCCATGTGATAAAGCTCGCGTTCACGTTTTCCACCTACTCGCGTCTCATCAAGTACACACAGAGTTGTGTCCCCCCCCACGCAATTGAGCGACGAAGTTGATCAACTAAGCGAAGTTTAAATTCTTTTCCTTTCGGGTTCTCGTTCGTTCGTTCGTTTGGAGAGGGAATCTGGTTCCACTCCTACTTGAACCTTTATGCTTCTCCATCCTCCTCCTCCCCCTCCCCCTAAACGTATGGGCATCAACTTGCGATGACAACCGTCCGCCATCTTTCGTTGTTTTACAACGGATGCTCGTCGAGTGGGATAATTGATATGCAATTTATAGTTTCCTCTCCTCACGCTCCCCTTTTCGTCGATAAATCTTCTTTCGTTTCCACCCTGTTTCAGTCCCGTTTTTTTGTTTTTGCATCAGCTCTACCCGTGTGAAGGAGATTTTTGTTCTTTCCGTTTTCATGAGCTCTTCGCTGGTTGCCGTTCGTGGCATAGGGGACCGCTTTTATCTTACCTGCATCTTGTCGTTTTTTTCCCTTCCGTTACCTAGCAAAAGAAATCTTTCCGATGGTGTTCCCTTTTGGGTCGCTGTTTCGCTTAAAAGTGGTAGAAAACAAAAGGAACGAAACACACAAAGCAAGCAGCAGCAGCAGCAGCCGTACACCATTGATGACGGGGGCCGCCAGTTGACGTGTGCTCTTCGATTTGACACTGATGACGTTTCGTTGCGTGCTTGCGTGTGTACATGTGTGTGTGTTTGTATTTTCAGTTATGAATAGTTATGACATTATCAAAAGGGAGAAGCGGAATGAATTCATCACCCATTCAACGGGTGCGCGCGCAAAAGGTCGATTAATGTCGCATTTACATTCAAACGATTACAAACCGACAACCTTTTTCAGTTTGCCCGTCCTTGCTTCTTCACCTCAGCGCAGTTCCTCTTGCGCTTTGTTGCCAAGGTTTTAATGTGTTTTGACAGACACTGTTAAAACTCTCTAAGCAGGCGGCATTTCATTTATGTTCCGTGGGCGCTTTATCTCCGCTTAAACTCTATTAAGCGAATCCAATGTTAGCGCCTTGTTGGAATTTTGTTTACAAAAAAAGCGTTTAACGACAGAGGAATACAACAATGGTAATATTTGGTGCCCATAGTGACATTCAATAAAATGGCGTTTGCATAAATGTTTTTAAAAATTCCTTTCCCACGAATGCAATCGTAATGCAATCAGTGTTGCATCAGTGTTGCAGTTGCAGATTCTTGGAAAGTTTAATTTTTATGCAATCCTGCCTGTTTTTCTCTTTATTAAAAGCTTCGAAATTCTTTCTTTTATGTTCACAACATCAAAAAGCATAATTCTTTGTAATGCTTATGTGATATATTTATGCATTTATTAAATTCAATAAAACAGTGTGGGATTTATCCTTTTTAAATGGTAAGCCATTTTAAGTGAAGGATAATGTCCACCTATATCCACGAACACACGAAAGGTTCCATGTTGTGCAGTAAAGTCATCCAGGGGCCACACAGCAATTGCGGCAGCTGCTGACTACAACCTTCCCTTCCCGCTATTGAAGAAACAGCACCTCTCGCAAAAAGGTAAAACAGAGGGAGCAATATACAAAAGGTTGAAAGGTTGGAATGAGCACCGGTAAAACGATGGGCGAAAACAGATAAGACAACGCTCCCGTTCCCTCGGCTGCATAGCGCTGGCCGGCTACCTACCGGAGACTGCACACAGGCGGAATGTGAAATGCATTTTACACGTGCTCGTGAAGATACCACATCGCTTGCGCTTGTTTCGCAGCACGCTCGTGTTCCGTTCCGTTCCTGGTGGTGTTGCAATGCTTAATGTTTCTCAGCTAACGAGGGCTCTATATGGTGGAATGATCAGAGAGAGGGAGGACGGGGGGAGAGAGGGATGTCTGGATGTGTGTTGCATTTTGCAGCGAACGATAATTATGCTGATTTGATTATCATTGCAACGCCCAACCAAGAGGCACCACACCGCAACCGTGTGTCCGCTACTCCGCACTCCAATATTTTACAAGCTGTTCTCGCTGTCAGTTTAATGGATAATGGAGATGAAACAAATGAGGGACAAGAAGTACTTGCGCCTGTGTGTGTGTGTGTGTTTGCATGTATGTATGTAAAGTGTTTTATGAGGAAGAGTTCCCAACTTTCCAAGAGAAGGGTAGCATCAAAAGGAGCAATCAGCAATTGAGGTACATTAGACGACTTTTCCGGAGTGCCTAGCGCAATTCGCATCTTGCAAAATGGAGTTGGAGAAGAAGGCAACGAAAATGAAAATTAATTATCTGTGTATTTGTGTGTGTGTGTGTGTGTGTGACTTTGTCGCCTCAGAATTGCTAGCGTAGCATTCCTCATTACATGTTTACTGGCTGTGGGGCTACCATTAGCTCGAGCCTCTACTTCGATTTGAAATTCAAAGTCCTCCGTCTTGTGCGTAATGCGGGAAACACTGTTGTGTACACGTGTGCCGAGGTTTAGAACACACAAACAACCGTTTTGAATACGGTGATACGGGGCCTCCCTTTCCAACATATGTTGTGATTTTGTTGTAGAGGGGATACGTACACAGTGGACAGTGATTGATAGTTAGTTTTTTCTTCCCTATCCCACCTGTCTACCGATTTGACTGTTCACATAAATAAAAGGGTAGAATGCATTTTATGGTGATAGTGTTGGAGGAGAGGTCAGGGTGAAGTGAAGTTATGTTATCGGAAAGCTAGTCACTCATTCTTCAAACAGTGTTGCAGGGGGAGAGATGTAGTGGGCCGGATAGACAAATGTTCAAAGGTGTTGCATGATGCAAAACTGGACATGTTGCCTTGCTCACTCGCCTCCATGCTATCGTAACATAGAATTTGAGCGAGTCACCAACAACATCATTAGGCCACTGTAAGTGCTCCATCGCATCCAACCGAGTGGGAATGGAAGCAGTTGTCCAATGTCCAGCAACAAGAGAGAGAGCGAAAGAGACGACAAAATGAGGGAGAAAACGGTTGTTGGAGAACATATCCCCAAGCGCAAAAAATAGTACAGCATTACCCATGGCTTGTGATAGTGATCAGTGCAATTGATTTTCGGTCACTTAACACAAAGCACTGCTTCGACACTGCTACCCGTAGGGTGTCACCTACACCGCCTGCCCAAAATGCATGTGCAAACCGTGTGAAATGGTATAGAATTACTGTCCCGCAGGCTATAATTCGGTGTGTGGAAATGATTGACCTCTGCCGTGTAGCTGCTGTATAGACTGATATGGGGATGGTTTCATTTTTTCCACCCCGCACCTTAATCGTCACCATGATCCAAGGATAATTGTGTTGTGATACGGTATTTATGTAGCCTTCGCTAATACCCAATATTAATTACACGGTCGAGCGCTATGCTATATCTGCCTGCCGCTGGTGCAAAAGGCCCGTTTGGTGGGTTGTTGTAAAGTGTAGCTAATTGATTTAAAACGCTTAGCAGCTCTACCTTTGACATTGAATTACGGAATTTGGCTGGCAATTTAATTGTTTTTGGTACTGTGTTTTCACTGCTTTTTTGCTTATCTAGCTTTTACGAGTTTGAATGTAGACAAGTTTTATTGTGCAAGATTTCATTTAATTGCTCATCGAGTGGAGTAAACGTTAGAGCTAGGGTTGAGTTATTCTATCGTAGTTACTGCATGACGTTTACATATCTGCTACACAGTTATTAATTTACTTACTCCAACCGTTACACTGTTTTGGGCTACTGGAGATCCAGAGTTCTGGTCCTTAAATCCAGAGTTCTGGAAATTTCTTGGAGTAAAGAACCAGCTATCATTAGAATTACGCATAATTTCAGGTTCTCCAAGAAATTTACAGATTTTTGGCAGTTTGAGACATTTTTCATCTCCTTTTAATTGAAATGGACAGACGGAGTCCTGCTACTCGTCTATTAACGAAAACATCAACAACAGCGTAGTTCTGGAGTTACGGACTCTCAGATTCGGAGTAGTTTAATAGTACTAACTGTTAATTCTTGGAAAGTTTTTTAAATTACCACAACTTGCCGGATGGCACAAGTCTAAGATAACCCAGACAGTCGAATGTATTAGGTTAAGATGTACTCCAGGTTTTCACTGCTCTCGAAAAAAAGTACCAATGTCTAGAGTTTCTTCGACTATGGTCCTAAATAAGCTGTATATCAATTCATCAAGTAAAGCGTGGTAATTGGCCTCCAAATAAAGCAGCTTTCATTGGAGGCTCTTGGTGCGAGGAGTTAATGGGCTAGGTCGTCTGGTGTCATTTGCATGACATAACCAATCCACCAACTAACTTAAAAAACTAATAAAAATTATTCTCATCCGGTTCTTCAATATTCTGCATAGATCGGTATAAAATCGTTGGGCTACTCTAGTGTTAAGTAAACCCCCTTGGGTTCTATTAAATGCTGAATGGTTGGACACATCAGATGAAGTCATTCGCAACTCGTACATGTCTCTCTGTTCGTGTCTTTATGACTGATTTTAAACCTCCCGGTGACGGTAGCGCGACATTGGGACGTATACGTTGTTGTACGATGACATGTTCTTGACAATTCTCTTAATCTGGCAAATACCGAGATACTATCTTTTATCAACACGTATGGTGTTCGGCTTGTCGCCATAAAGCTTAAGCGGGCACCGTTGTTGTTCCTCAAATACACGATTATTATCAGTCCGTTATCGGGCAGGGAAACCCTTCCAATTAAAGTCTTACCTTCCAGATTTGTTGCATTGGTCGCTTTTATTTCACTGCGCGGTAAGATTTATGTTTCTCAACATTGGGCGCAAGGTAGATAGAGCCTGTTAGCCTCTTGTTGTGTGTGATATAATGCTTTATTATCGCAATGTTTTACAGTGCGTCGATGTTAGCAAATGGGGGAACGCTTTTAGCTACGTGCCAACGTTGTAGGCCCCCGTAAATTGTCGATCTGATTTAATGGTGATTAATGTGTGTGCAATAAACGAAAAAAATGGATAAGGCGATAGCGCAGTGTGTTTTTTTTATTCATTTCGTTTCATTCCGTAGTATATTGGTATCACTTGTGTTCATTATTTGGATATGTTCCAAAAAGGTGTTGTGGTTTAATGTTTGTTCCATTTCTGTGTGTAGTGTGTGGTGCGCTTAGATTGTGATGGGACTTGAAAAATCAATTGGAGTGAAATTGTGCACGATTGCTGCTGCAGCCTTTTATCTCAAGGATGGACTTGTTTATTGGTTCACAGCGCTTAAAACATACTACCGCTGCCCCATTGTCGATCTCGTTTCTGTTTTATTGCCGCTCCCAGTTAAGCGAAGTGGTCGGTCTTCGAGTCCTCAGTCCCATCGAGTGCTGAGGTTGAGCGTTTTTAAGAGACCAATCAAAATCCCCTGTTTAAAACCACAAACTGACCGGGCCAAATCGACCACGAGCGACGGGTGCTTTTGCATTGACTTCGTCGGCCGGCTGTGAGTGAGTTGTTCCATGGTGCGTTGTCGCCCGCGCGCCGTTAAATGAAATAAAACGAGCGGTAGTTAAACAGAAATTATACCACTAAAGTAGTTTGCTATGGCGTGGATGGATTGGGCAGCCCGGCCCCGGGAACGGGGGGGCGGTCCGATATCTTGGCTAACTAGTCTCCCTTTCGGCTGCTAAACGGACCACAACTTCACGTCCGATGGCGTGGCCACTCATTTCCTGCGGTGGAGTAGCGTGTGTTTTATTTGGCCACCGTTCTTTTCGGTTTTTATTATATGATACACGTTGTGGGTTCCCCCGGTGGTGCGCCCGGGCGCATACTCACTCAAGGGTGTAATAAACATTGAACGGTGCATAATTAGAGGAAGTGAATTCCCGTAGCCGTGTGTACTACAGTGTGTATATATATACATGGTTACCCCAAGCAGGCCCTGGGTAACACTGACTGACTTTCGTGTCTGGGCGTTTTGTTTCGTTATGGCCCCCGGGGAAAGTGAAGTAATGTAGCGTTCGCACGCGCGTCCTCGCTGTTTTCG
This sequence comes from Anopheles culicifacies, assembly GCA_000473375.1. Taxonomy (NCBI): domain Eukaryota; kingdom Metazoa; phylum Arthropoda; class Insecta; order Diptera; family Culicidae; genus Anopheles; species Anopheles culicifacies. The sequence goes on from AXCM01011060.1 coordinate 10,242, forward strand.
TGCAAAAAGCTGGGCAAGAGGGTAAGCCACTCGTCCCCCTTCTCGTCTCTTGCGTTTTCCAGTGTCTTGGGAACTGACTGGAAGCCAAATTGATCTTAATACCCATAATTGTGGGCTCGAAGTTAACGGCTGGCCGCGCGCCATTCATCTGCTTTAGTGGCGGGCCAGGAGAGCATGGGAAGTACTAATAGTCAAAGTACCAATTTTTCGCCTTTTTCCCTCTTGGGCAAGGACGAAAGCAACGTGGCGGTGTGTGTGTTTGCTTCAGCAATCGATCATTAGGATGTACTAGTACTGGGGGATGCGAGAACCCAAAATAAGTGCTTTTATGTGTTAGTTTTGTTCTTGGGAATATTCATGCAGTGCGTATCATTACATTACTTACTAGAAATAAAACTTAGAGAGGTTTCTAAGATCAGAATGA
>AXCM01011066.1:0-10318 GCA_000473375.1 Anopheles culicifacies
ATTTGGTGTGCTGAGCTGAGGTTCGTAAGAGGGTGTAATGCTCTTTAGGCTTTTCAACTTACTTATCTAACCTCATTTTAATGATTTAACTTACTTATCTAACCTCATTTTAATGATTTTATATATTTCTTCATATTGATGAGACTTTATTTTTATAAACATAATTTTATAGAGAATTTTTAGTAAGATACCTCCATTAGGAGGTTGTTCACAAATCATAATCTGAATTCCTAATTATCTTCATCATTTAATTTAAAATATTATCCGGCAAATGAAATGATTGTACCAAGCATTCACGAGGATTTATTTAAATTTATTTCATTTAACAAGCTGTTTTGAATGTTTTGAAGCATCGAAGTGAAGATCTCAACATTTTCCTTTCTCACAAGGATTAAAAAAAAGCTAAGCGTTCTTCAATAAAAAACGAAAATTATTCTGTCCCACTGTTTCCTTTTAATTCCTATTGTGCGCCTAGCACGATATGTAACTATTGAACCTACAGATTGACACAAAAAAAACCTTAAATTACGAAGATGCTGCTAAAGAACGTTTAAAGTCATCCGGTGGATGTTAAAACGACGGGTATAGTGTCCTACCTGTCCGCTGCACCCAACCACAGGCCGTGGTAAGCGAAGCGCACCAGGCGTCTCCATGTGCAGAGAAGAATAATGCAACACGCCCGGTTGCTCTATGTCGGGTGAGCGAAGACATTTCAGCACCGTTTCGGGGTCGATTACTGACCATCCGGTTAGGTTCACTAGCAGCGTCTAAGAGCGTCAACAATGGAAAACCGCTGCATATGCCGGACCAGGACACTAAAAGGCATGAGCGCCATGTTTGCGGTGGTGGTTTTTATGCCTTTAGAAAAAAAAAATGAAAACGGAAAACAGGCTAGCTGCCAGTTTGTCCCGTTTAGTTGTCACGTTCGTGCCATTTGTAGGTCGGCGCTAGAGTGGTCATTGTTTTGACCAATTCCGCAATTCAACCCTTCCCGCACCCTTCCCCCCCCTTCTTCGCCGGTTAGTTCACAGCCGTGTGGTTTTTCGATATTTGTCTTCGTTCAGTTTGCTGGTGGTGGTGGTGTTTGCTCCAAATCATCACCGAGCCGCTTAGAGCAATTCAAGCATTGTTGTTGCTGATATTGTGCTGCTGAGTGTGTCCGCAATGTGCACAGCTGCACCGTGGGTACCGCGGGCGCAAACAGCTGAGATGAAAATAATGCTCCACCGGGAGTTTGGTGCTTTGTTTCACCGTGCAGGTGAATATTTCATTATGGGCGGATTCGTACACCCGCTGCATTGAATTTGTTGGTGCTATGTTTTTGACTTCGGCAAAAGGGTGCAATTCAGCGAAGGGGATTTATGGCTTTCGCGTTCCGTAGTTTCTCCAGTGCTTTTTTGTTTTAAATATTTTCAACGTACAGCAAGTGCGAACAGCTTTGCAAAGCTGGGAAAGTAAATGAAATATTCAGTAAAAGTATTAATGGCCCTATTTCAGAAGTTGACAGCATTTCTTTTTTTTATTGCAGCGAGTTGGGTTTTCACCAGACCATCAATTGACAGCAATTTTATTGGTTAAAAATTGATGAAATGCCTGTCTGGCTGTATTATTTCTTTTATCGTAAAAAGCATTAAAATGTATGGTTTAAAATGGATTGTCGAAGTATTTATGAGCAACTGCAGGTTATGATATGTAAATAATAACCGGGGCTACTTTTGCTTGTAAGAGAATTCATGATGTTACAGTTTGTTTCTTTATTATAACAGCCTCAATTGTAATTGCTTAAATGCTGTCTTATTGCAAAATGTGAAAATTGTGTTCGACATAATTTTCTAAGAATAGTTTTCTCATAGGACGCTTTAGTAATAATGACATTATCTCGTGGGTATTCGCGGACTGATTAAAAATTCCTTGATAATTCCCTATCACTCTAAAATCATTAACTACGATGAATAGCGGACACATAAATGCAACCTTCTTAAGCGCCTCAATTAATTTGGTACACTAGGGAACACTTAAACTCCATGACGAAACTCATGTTGACGTCGATGTGACGTAGAAAAAATAAAATGAATTCTCTTTAATGGAATAATGCCTAATGGGGATGAGACGACATGTACAATCGTCGTATGAGAAAACAACATACAGTTTCTGTCACTGCTGAAAGGATATTGTAACACCCTAGAGCTCTTTCTGTTTTTTTTTTGGTTCCCGTTTCGCCGTAAGCCCTAACGCTCTGAGTAATATGAAGCTTTACGGAATGCACAGCACACTTGTTGCACTAACGTGGTGAAACACTCAGTTCTGTAGTAAAACCGCAAAAGTTGGTCATCTACAAATTTTCCTGCAAATTATGATGGATAGCCGTTCAGTTCGCGAACAAATTTTGGGTTTCTTTATGCGCCATAAGAACTATCAGACTTATTTCTATCTAAATGTTCAAACTTGTTTAAAACTATAAACATGGTTGAAAGTATTGAAAGTGCAAATTCTTACAAATTCAGTTGCCTTAAAGCTTCTTTTTCCCACCTCTTACTAACACATATGCCAGGATTTCTTGTAGCAGGAGCTCATGTAAAAGAAGGAAAATCATTCACCTTCTCCAACGAACGCTTTCAAATTCCGAACCTTACACCGAACGTTAAATGGCCGCTTCCTTTCTTTTTCTATTCGAATTAAACGAAGCGCTTCCCTGACGGTACCCGCAGAAACTAGCGCTGTGTTTTACGCCACGAAAATCCGTTGCTCATCTGCAATGCGGTGTTGATGCGAAACGTAAGCTTCTGTCCCGGGTCCGTTCGCGATAGTTACTGGCTGGTCGTGCTTTTTGCCGGTTGGTGCGGTTTTTTCCCGCCAGAGCGCAAGTTGGAAGCAGTCGAGCAGTTGCTTGTGGAGGATACTCAATAGAGGGCGCTTGCGATTGCTTGGCGTAGTGGTAAACCGTTAGAGGACGCAGTGCTTCAACGATTTGGCGTAAAAAGGATAAAGGATTACAAAACGTGGGGTTGATAATTTGACGGACAGATGAAGCAAATTTAAAAAAAAATTCGATTTCCTGTTCTATTTAATATAAAATAATTGATAATGTTAAAAATTAAATTTTGTTAAACAATTTTATATAAAATAATATAAAAATATAAAATAATATAAAAATATAAAATAATATAATACATTATCGATCTTTTCCTTATAGCTCACAATAGTTTTGTTTTTCTTTAGTCAGTTTAATTGCAAGAAGTCAACAAACGACAGATCGTACCATTTCTCAAGTACCAATCATACAGGTTACTTCCACCGATGTTGGCAAACATTGAGTACAGTGTTTCAAAGAGATGGCAAAAGAAACGATTGCGGTCCAACGAACAAGAAAAGCCGAAATCATCCGAACACCTTCCGAATCAACTCCCTTCCATCCCTAGCACGATCTACCGGCCACCGCTGGCTAACTGTTGGTTCTCGCTCTCGCTTGCTTGCCATCCACAACGCTCATCCCTGTGGGAAGGTACGCCCGAACGCATGCCGTGACGTCATTGCGCATTGCGACATACAGCATGCGTTTTCCTCCCATCCAGTGCGGGTGCGAAGGGTCCCAGTAGCACGGTCGTCTTTGTTTGGGTTTTTCGGTTTTTCACTCTCCCCGCACAAACAGGGTAGCGCAGTGTGTTGCAGCTGTGGTACATGCCGCATTGACTTTCGGGTGTGATGCATTGGGATGATGCATAACCGGGGACAGCGACATGTGCCGTGCAGGGGAGCTGGTTTTGTTGAGATACTCCGACCGAAGCCGTTCTCGCTCGGGCAGTTTGCCAAAGTCAACCGAACAAAGGCTGTAATTACAGCCCAAAGTACGCGAGCAGTGCCAGTCAAATGTCATAATTGTATTGTAAGCGAAATCAAAACTATTGCGTTGAGGATGGATGGTTGATGTTGTTAGCAGTGTTTTGAAAGACACGTAATTGGGGTTTTCCATCAAAATCGTTCGGTGGAAATAATTGTTTTGCTAAGGCGTGCGCCTAAATGTTTGCGTTAATTTTGCGATGGAGGCGCCTGGTGTTTTATTTCAAATTTATTATTTTCTTCGAGATAAGTTAAATAGGATTCTTAAATTGTACATCACTAAGACGAATGACAACCATCTATTCTCTTGTATCGTCGTTGTTTTGCGTTGTGCTTGGGGGTTGTTAGGATTATTAACTTAATTTGCTATTCTTATTCCTACGAGGTGGGAGTATTATTGTATCATATTATAATTTTTTATTTATAATTTTTGAAGTATCAGATCATCAAATTTAACTCACAATTTGAAAACATTACATTTGATATAGAAACCTTAAAATCATTTTAACTATATTTACAATTTGTGAAAAGAAAAGTGTCACTTCGGTAGTACGAATTCTGAACACTGATGATAATTTTTAGATGGAGACGCCTGGTGTCTTATAGCAATTTTTCTTGCATTTGACCTTGAAAATTTTTCAAATGAACCCAGTTATGTCGAAAACAATGCAAATTGAAAGTAATCCAAGGTCGCCCTTCGCTGCACGTATCTCGCTGTGTATCACCATTCTAAGCGCTGTGGTTCGAAGGGCGAAAACTGCGACAGTCGCAAATACCCGACACGTTTTAATCGGTGGCGCCTCGGCAAAGGGAAGGTTTTTTTTTATTTTAACACTTGCTCCCACATGCCGGCCGTTATTTTGGCAGTCATTGCTTGCATCACACGGAGGTGTTACGAGCTGACGGAAAGCATGGCACCAAGATGCAACTCAATTGCAAACAGGTACAGCTCATCGTTTCCCCATCATTTCCGTCGGGAAAATTGTGCTCGCTTGCTAAACAAGCATTTTAGATGCAGCGTACAAAACACAGGGTGTACCAACCCCCTCCCCCCTGGGGGGAAAGGGTACGTGTGGTAGCCCTTCGCTTGCTCAAAGCAGACGAACGTATGACCAATTCGTTGACGGGATAGCAAATTAGACGGACCAGTCACCCGTATGTGACGGTCCGTGCAGCTGCAAAAAATAAAACCCGATGATATAGCGATGCATTTGCAGGCTATGACTGTGTTGGAGAGTGTGTGACGTTTGCTTGTGTAGTTTGTTCTAATTGCTCATATTTCAATTTTCATCGTGATGACTACCCGGAAGCAAAAAATGCACGAATGAGCGACTGAAATAAATGTTATCGTTTTCAGTTACAAATCAGCTCGCAATTGGAATTGAGTTGAGACACTATTCACAGTGTTCTGTCTTGCAACAAAAAAGGAGACGAAACCCGAGAGCAATTACTTTCGAATGTGTAGTAAGTGTAAAAAAAACCTTCAAACTCATGTCACAACACATCACACGTACCGAGGTTATTCTTCTCCCGCGAATTGTAAACGATGCAACAATGCTACACAGCCCTGTCTAGCATTTCAGCCACCTTTCATCACATCTCTGCACACCATCGGTGCCCTCGGCGGATGTACTTGATTTGTGCTACCGCCTAGCCACTGGCAAGAAATTGATATATTTAGTAACCGTTAATTTGTCACCATTTGGCTCACTTACTTCATGACCGTTTCGTGCTACGGACGTCCATTACTTTGACATTGAGCCGAGTGGATGTGTGTGTGTGTGTGTGTGATGGGTGAGAAATATTTTCACTGTACGAGTCGCGCAAATGGTCATTAAAAAAGGGGGTGGTGGAAAAAAAGCTCGCCATTTGCTTTAGAATGCGTGGTGTAAGCCGATCTTTAAGTGCGACACCTTCCAAAAACCCCTCAATAAAGAGAGAATGGAAAGAGCGTAAAGAACGAAAATGCGAGAGACAAAAAGATCGGTTAGGGGGTAGTTTGGTTCAGGGTCGAAAAATAAAATATCCTTACTAGAATGTTAAATGCTTTCACGTGTTTTCGTACACTTCCCAACATGGATTTTGAGTTAGTAATTTATTTCACGCCATAAATGTGTTTCAAGCATTTCTTTTTTCGTAGTGACGGCCAGTCCGTTTATCTTATTAACTTATTTTAAAAACTTACATAATAATTCAAAATATTGCAAACTCGCGTTAACTTCAGATATTGCGAACAGTGTAGGTGCTGCAGTAGGAGACAATTCCTTTTCTTATTTATTTTTTCAACACCTTATCCCTCGGTTGACTCGGTTGTCTGTTGATGCCGTATATAATTTTGTATTTTGCGAAGCAGCACTCGTGAGGATGGGTGATTCGGAGGACACAATGCATCCAGGTTGGAAGATCGAACAGCGACTGCTACTCTAAGATCCTCGACCAGCGGAGGCATCGTACTACACAGCTGTTGAGGGGTGCGAAGGAACTCGTGCGGAAAGTTGCCTTCAGAGGCACCTCGTTTGGCCAAGTGGGGTACCTTTTCCGCAATTGCCGGGGATTCCGTAATGAGCAGGCAGCAAAATAAGCGATATTCGAAACGATTTGTTAAACAAAGTGCTTAGCACATCCAGGATTTTGAGAATGAAATAATCAAAGCCTTAATAGCCTCTACGGATTTCAGTGCTTCGAAAGCGCTGAGGCTCTCTGTAAATTTAAATATTTATCTGAAGGACTCGCGCTCATCAATAGCAGGGCGTAAAAAATAGCAACCAGCTCAGCAACATAGATTGAGCATAGCTGTCTAAGTTTATGGAAAGCTTCGGTGCATGTGTTATATACACCGAAGCCCATGCCCGCCTCCGAAGACGAACCGTCTGTGTAGAACTGTTTATTATTGGGGTGGCCACACTTATCCACAAATACGCTGAAAACTATCCTTCAGACAAGATCATTTGGGATGTTCTTCGTCTCCTCCCTCAACGAAGTATAAATTACCTACAGGGAATTATAGGACTCCGGTAAACTGGTGCAGCTGGTTGCTCGTGTGGTGCAAAAGGTTTGCCGGTAAAGATACAAAATCATGGTATACTGCCATGATATTGCAATTCGAACTTGTCTCTTGCAACGATTTGAAGTTATCAATCACTTGAGTGTTGGATACAGTGGAACGCGGAAGAAGGTGAAGCAATAGCTGCAGAAAACGTAGCAGCATCACACCGGACAGTGTTTGAAGCACTCAAACGCACTAATGGGCAGGAGGAAAATGCGGAACCAGGAATGACAAGGAAGCGTTTTCTTTTTTTCATTTAATTAAAAAAAAATGCAAAACATATATTTGTAACAAAACATTAAATCATTCCTTGTAAACCTAATCATTTCAACATCCCTTGTCAGTGCCTAATCCGACCATATCCTTGTGTGCCCGGGAGCACAACATAAAAAGCAGGGAACCTTTATACAAAAACGTCACCGGGAAATGTAAGGAGAGTTATAAATAATTGAAAAATACGAGAACAATCTTAAGCTCTCCCCAATGGTTCCTTTCTTGTCACGGTTGAGTGTTTACCTCGAAAACAAAAAATGGTACAAAACTCCATCGGTCTGGTTGGAAAATAATATTCTATTTCATGATGCGGCTGATTGGACATTCGGGATGTGCAGTGGACTGTCTCCGGCGTATTTTGTTGTTGTTGCGTTGTTCACATCACCCTAAACCGTAGCAACCGATATTAATTCCCACTGGCCAGCCAAATGTGCCTACCGCCTTATAACTAATGCAAGCATGTAGTGAGCCAAACAAAAGCGGTCCGGTCATTAAACGGACCGCATCCTTTTTGCTGTTCCGCCGTGGGCGCTGTAAATGGTGGCAAGTGAAGAAATCTATTAGCATAAGAGAGAAAAAAAAGGATCACACCCGGATCCGGTACGGAACAGGAATGCAGCTGGTGAGTTTTCCACGCCATTTGTGTTGCAAAATTGTTTTGGGACGATTTTATTTCCACATCCCAAACTCCATCCGCCTTCTGTCTCTCGTATCCTCCCGCGCGTAACCACGGGTGTGTAAACTGTTGCTATCTTTCGTTTCGTATACGCTTTCTTTACTTGTTTTTCTTACATTTTGTTTTTGGCTTCGAACCGTTTGTTTTGTTTGGGATGGCGATTACAAAACTCACCACATGCAATATGCCGCCGTTTTATTGTTCAATTCCCCCCCTGCCAAGGGGCGTTGTTTACTAGCGGCCCTGGTTCGATCGTCAATCGGGCTTAGTGTGGTTCGCTAAATGGCACGACGTGTTTCTGGATTATTTATCTTTATGTTGTGGTGGGTAATGCAGGATTGAGGGATTATTCCAATGTTTATTTGATTTGTTGCGATTAATTGTATTTAGAGCAGAGACAATTTCTGCAGCACTCAGAGCAGAAATTATTTAATTATTGATTGGCCTGAGAAGTATGATTTCAAATGTTAAGCATGATCATTTGTTTGAGAGTCAAAAGAAACACCAAGAGTTTGAATAGTGATTAATTTATACTATTATTAAATATTGATTGTTGCTTACGGGAACAAATAGGGATTATCCCGCCGTGTTTGGTTCGTATAACTAACTAGAACCACTCGTGCAGTTCCTTTACCTCGATGGGTCGTCTTAAGAAAAACATAGATCCCGGGCAGCATCAGTAAGCATCTAACGTCTAACCAGTAAGCGTATGGCCAAGGGCTTGTCTTTATTCAGTTAACGTTTGGACTGCAATTGGTTTATTTTCTAAAATTTTCGGGCTTCGATTCTAATTTCGAGTATTTTCCTCGATCTGTCTATTTTCCAAGAGCATTCCTAGGTTAATCCATTATTCTCCTGGAGTAATGAATTGTTTCTCTATTTTCGTCCAAGAATTCGGTTGCAGAAGTTGTGGTTGGGAGTCATATCATATGATCCGGTTCTATTGGTTTTTGTTGGTTGATTGCTCTGGCTTCTCTCTTGGTTCCAGGATCCTCTCCTGATTTTAGCATTTACTACAGCCATTGATTAGACTGTGCGACTCGGCTGCCGAGGAGATAACAGCGGCGGTTTTTGAACGGGCAAGACCGAGGTTCGAATCTCATTCGGACCGTCCTACCGTATGCAGGATTGACTATCCTGTTGTGGGTTTATTCAAGTCACGGAAGCCAGAAATGGCAGGTCAACACCTCTCGTGGTTATAGAGCCATAAAAATAGGTGAAGAAGCGGACTGTGCCAGGCCAAAAACTTTGTCGAATATAAACATTTATTTATAATTGGCTCTGTTGCATTTCAGCTCAGCGTGAGAATTGATCGAACTTGATTGATTCGGGCTAGTGGTTTTGAGAAAATTGTATATATTCAAAAATATATCTACGTTAGAAAAGGTGGTCTCAAGTTACTGGTATTTTTAAACGATTTTTAAAACCATTACCATAGCCGAGAAAAAATATTTTCCCTAGGAGTTCTTATAGTTATGTTACAAGAAGGAATTTTGCAAAGGGCGGAAAAAAAATTTTAAAGTGTGTGTAAAATTCCATTTTTTCTTTCAAAATGTGCGTTTTGTGGTTCTCTACAACTTACCAGAACATTATTTTTCGCTAGCACTTATAGTTGTTCTTTTATTCCCAAAAAACAGGTGTTCTTATAGTTTTGTTAAGGACTGTATAAACTTATACTTAAATTATTCGCATAACCAACATTAGTTAAAAAAGAAAAGGCGCTTTGTCACAAAGTTCTCGGTTCACTCATTTTTTCATTCAGAGGTATTACGTGGATGACTAGTCACATGTTTAGAAGATCCTATGGTGGTTCTAATTGAGAGAAAATCATCTTCTACAAAAGCCTTCCTCCTACTGGATTGCCATGGGATTAAGAACGATTTGGGATTAAATGTAAGCAATACCAAAGTATATCGAACACTCCATTTCTTCTCACACCATTGGCAGAGCAGGCATGAGAGACTTTACATTTTCCAACCTCATCACAAAGAAGCTAAGTTTGCAAACTGCCTACTAAACAAATGACATGGAAGAATGAGTTTAACGATGTGCGTTGTCACAATGTTGTGTATTATCCAGATTAAATCATGATATTTGAGGGCTAGAAAAGCTCTTGGAATTTAATGGAGAATGTTTGGAAAATAGAAGTAAGCACCTCAACCTCTAAACAATCTGAGTCTATTTATACTATATTTAAGTGAATTAATGATAATGAAATACCTCCTGGTTGCTTATTCATCCGAGTTTTGTCAATATATGTCCTCCCAAGCAAGGATGCAATTAAAAACTTGAAGTCTATAATTCTGTGAAATTCCGAAATTAGAATCTTTCTTGTAGCTATTTAATATTTGATAAAAAAATCATTCATATACAAATTATTTACAGGACAAAGAAATTTTTTAGAATAATATTTTCTAAATAGTTAAAAGTTATCTAGTATATCTGAGATTTTTAGTTTACAACTCAGTTATTTATTTGTAGTTACT
>AXCM01011075.1:0-14686 GCA_000473375.1 Anopheles culicifacies
ATTATTTATAACATAAATGCCTTCATTTGGTTCCACTTTATTGTGACCTACATGATCGACAGATCCTCTGTTTTGGCTTCAGAATTATGTTATTATTAGTTATTATTATGAAATTATTAGGTAATAATAACACATACTCTTTGTGTGATATTTACAGAAGATTATCAGAAATCACTGTAAGTCCTCAAAGACAGATTATTTTTCGTTAAGTTAACCTTAGCGGTTCATCTAAATGCTCTTCGTTTGGAACACGGCTAGGAAGTCTAGCCATTTATCGTTTTGTTAAGTGATAACATGAAGTCCATTACATTTCATACAAACCTCGTCCTGTATGGAGACCGACCGACATACATCGAAAATATTTATTTCCCCATAAAGATTAGCAGTTATTGTTTATACACAAATTTTTTTTTAATTTTTATTTGCTGTTTATTTAAATTTATCTAGGTTCAAGCAATCAATTTGTTATAAAAAATGTAACCATGAAAAACAATTAAAAAAGCCAGAGTCCTCAATAGCTCAGGGTCAAAGATGACCAAAGAAAGCAGGATAAAAAGAAATAAAATTGAGAATTGGAAGCTAGATCGTATAACATAAGAAAACAAAACCTATAATGGAATAGAAGATGAAAGTCAAATACGGAAGGCAATCAGAGGGTTGCCAAAGTCATAAAAATCATTGTAATGTCTGAGACAGGGCAAAAATGTCTGATCGCCAAGTGAGGACATAGAGAGAAGGGAACGAGAGATAATTTAAATGATCCTACTATAGAGGCTTCACATGATCATGACTGATATTTTCACATCAAGAAATATATTTTTTGCAATGTCTACTTCAAAACACAAAGAGGACTGAAAAGATCAGCCTACAATCTACGATTACCAGTGACTATGAGCAAGACTTTATTTTTATTACCAGAGCCCTCAGATCATCATATCTCTATAGGGGATAAAATATTAAGATTGTCCTAATCAGTTATATCTTAGAGTTAGAGAGTATAAATTAACTCAATATGTGAAACTTTTTCGTTCCAGCATACCAATTTGAATGTGAAGCAATTTTGAAGTTGCTTTATTGTTTTTCTAATAGGTAAAAGCAAGTTAACATTCAACATTATGAAATGCTTTCAATTATTTTAAAGCTAACAAATAAGATGGAAAATTAATTAAATTAGTACGTATCTTACTGAAAACTATATTTTTAAATTGAGAGTTCTATTCCTTAATTTTATTCGAGCATTAAGTGAACACTCTACCAACATAAGACAATCATATCCAACAGAGAAATAAACAATAGAGAAGAAAGTCAAATAACAAAACTGGTTTTAATTGCAATACACAACTACAGATGATGCAAGATCATCTACGTACAGTAACAAATTATTAGCAAAAGAAAAACCACCCTTATCCGACCTTACTGGCGCTCGAAAAGTTACTCCGCTCCATTTGTGGTTTCAACTCGTATCCAGCTTGCACTCAACACTATCGGCCACCAAAAAAACAAAACCCCGGACTGAAAAAAGCGTCAAAGAAACAAAAGAAAAAAATACAAACACACACACCCACAGACCCATAAAGTTTGCACAACAACTTCTCGGAAATTCGCAAGTCCACGGTGGTATAATTTGCAACACGCTTGGCAATTATAGTCGCGTAAATCCCTCTTAACGGCCTTCGAGGTTGCATCGTGGATCCGCTTTTTTGTCCATCCCCTCCCTGGAGTCATGTACTGCAGTGAGTCCGGTGCCGTTTTGTTTGCTTCCCATTTCGGGGTGAGCAGTTTGCTGGTAGCGCTTCGGGTTTAAATTATCGATCGAAGCGAATTTTGTGATGTTTGATGTTCAGCTAATTACATGAAGCTGCAAGCGAGATGTTTATTTGACGATTTAAAGAGTTTGGGAACTTTGTTATTTTCTTTCTATTGCCAAGATTTGAAGAGTTACATGAGAAGATTAGATTTAAAAAACTTTAAATCCATACTTGAAAGAAAATTTCCCCAAAATAATTACCCACTTCTTTCATCGGAGGCTTACGCAGGTAACTCTATACAACTTCATCTTACCATCCATCCATCCAAACAGTCTTACCTGGAAGCGTTTTCGTTCCGTCCAGTAAGTTTTGTAAACCGTGCACTGATGGTGAACTGACGAGACACATTCCATTCGACGGCTCGCTAGCGGTTAGCACTTTTCCAAGCGCTCGATCACTCGTGCAGAAAACTTCTGCAACTTTTCGGCTTTCCTCCTGGAGCGGAGATCCCAGCGAGATGGTGGATAATTATTTTAATGTCGATTAAATTTTAATTTAACAAATCTAGTGCACGATTACGGTTGGGACGATTTGATTAGTTTCTTAATTAGTTTTCGTTCGCAATCTAATAAAATGTTTCTAAGGATTCTTGAGAGGGAATGATGGAGATTTTTCGGGCACGCGAAAATTGTTTCTATATTTTTTTATTTTTAAACAAGCTACATGTTGCTTTTTTATACAAAATTCCTGTTTTATTATAAATGCATTATCCCTGGAAATATTTTCAGCAAATTTTTTGTTTATATTTTACCATTATGACGGCTACGTAGCCGTATGGTCGACACCGCGTGTGTTCAAAAAATTGAAAATTTACAAAATTTACAAAGCATTTCCTCCTTGTATTTATTTTCAGCAAATTTTGTTATGCTTAAATTTCAAAGTATTAATATTAAATGCCTCTTACATATGCCTTTCTTTTTTTTTGCGCACCACAATTCAATACCAACTGCATCGTTCACGGGAACTCAAACGCAAATCCTCTTACCACACACAGGGACGGGGTGGGCGTAAGTAAAACTCGTTCGGGCGTAAAAATATGTAATCTGCATACTTGCCATGACGAACAGTGTCCTGTGATCCGTGACGGTGGCTTCACTGGAATTTGGCAGCTGTAGCGTGTTGGATCGCGCACAAACTATATTTTACGTTACCACCGACTTGCAGCAACCTTTTGGGCTGACCTCCTTCAACAAGTTCTAAAAATCTAAGATCCACCCCGTAGCCCAAATAGCGTGACATTGGCATGGATAGGGTTTCCGCACTTGGGGTGAAGATAGCTAGAAGCGTATCGTTTCATGGGTGCTTTGCTCTCTCGCTCACTGCAACGCTATCCATCTCGCTTGTGCAAATGGTGCAAAAGTGCATCGGGAGGAGAGTGAGACTAGAAGTTTGTAGTGTGTTTCCAACTTTGCCCCTTAACTTGATTATCCGATCAAAATCACTATCTAAGCAAATTTTGCGCCGAGTTATGCTTTCGGGTGAGGATTTGTTGTTCGAGGAAGTTTTGAGTTTGAGCACTTTGTGAGTGCAGTCACTAAGACATAAAAGTGTGTGTGTTTTTTTTAAACTCTGCCAAACACTTGTTACGTCCATTTTACAATTTATCGTTAGAATGGAAAAATATTTTAAGCATTGTATAGATTGCTCTCCTGCTTAACTCCATTCCATCCCGTCCACAAACCAGCGAGCTCGTAAAATCAAAACACATCTGCATAAGAATCAAAGCACCGAGCGTGCAAGGCACTATCTTTGCTTTCATCTCCGTTGTACCGTTGTAACGATGGGGCCCGAAGAAAGTTTACAGTGAAGTGGTAAGTTAAACCCAGCGAGATGCCTGCACCACCACAGCAGTTCATTGTGGGTACACCGGTAAAGTTTCCCGGCCTGACACGGCCCGATTTCCTGTTGTCAATCCTGTTTTCCAGCTCGGTACCGAGCACCCTCCAGTCCCAACCCCACGCGAATGTTGTGTGCCGAGGTTTTTGTCATCCACACACACACACACAAAACGCACACCGCATTTGTCCCACATTCCCTCAGGCCGGCACAACTGTGGCCGGGGCATTGTGGTTCTGGCGAACACTAATTTTCCTCTTTTGTTATTGTAATACACTTGGCAGAATAATAGTCAGCATAAGTTCAAAAGTAAGGGACAAGTTTTTCCATTTTAATTGGCTTCCTTTCACAGCACGGAACTGCAACCATCGTCGAGATTGTGGTGAGGTGAGCACGGCAAAGGTTAAAATGAACCAATGCCAGCCTACACTCTCCCATCGAAAGGCACACGATTTGTCGTTTTCCAATGTTTCGAATATCTTCCCATGCTGGAAAACGTGCGCCGTTGGAGGCTAACAGTGCAGATAATCAGTTGGAAGAAACCCGGAAGAACCCGGTGTTTACGGTGGCATCCTCCTGCTTGCCAGCCTGTTGTCTTGTATCTAACGCAAACACAAGTACACTCGACCGACGAGAGAAAACTTATTGCCGCATCAGCGCTTGGAAGGAAACATCAGCCTTCCGGGTGACAATAGGGGGCTGTAGGAGTGAAGATTGAATTCTCCTCAAGATCACCTTCTCGCTTGCTCGCTCCCGGGTTGAGTAAAATGAAGGCCCATGATCTTTGATACGCTTGCGATACCGGCAGGTGTGTATCGTTGTGTGTCGGGGCCAGCAGTCTTGGGTGCCGCTGCCTGAGTGTATTGTTGGGTGAATTATTAATTAATTAATTAAAATGAGTCTGTTTGATGGCATCTGTTTTGCATTGCTCAAGATCCACCTGCTGCTCCACGATAGGGACGGGTTGGGGTTTTGGGTAATGCTTACGGGAGGACGCCTCCGATTGGCTAGGTAAATGCTGATTCATGATTTTTTACAACCTGTAAATACGCTTTAATGCTGGGCTACGGTAAGAGTGATAAAAAAGGACTTTAGAATTAATAGCAACCTGCTTGACATCGGTTTTAAGGCTTGACTACGAACATAAGGAACAAACCTTGGGAGGAGATGAAGGTGTCTGTTCGATAGATATTGAATCTTAATGAAAATGTAGCTAATTTAAACTTTGTTTGGACATTTTTATTTGATATTATTTTGAATTTTATATGACCTTCCTCTTTTGGAAGAGGCTCTTTTGTGAGATCCCTCGTTCTAATTACCTACCGTATTTATGAGAGAGCAAAAAACGGCTCATCGACTACACTAATTGCAACTTCAAGTTCAAATTCCATTGTGTAGAAAAATAATTTAATAAATCATTTATTTTTCCTTCAAACTCAATCTCCTTCTCGGATTACAATCATGACAGACGCGGATCTCGATAGATCTCAGTCTGAAATTCTTAAGTCAAAATCTCAATACTAAGAAATGCGAATCCGTATTCGCGATTCAGGAAATCCTAGATTTAATATTGAACCCGGATTGCTCCCGGATCGGATCCAACTCTACAATCCGAACTACAGTGGAACGGGGTTGTCATTTAACCGATTGGCGGATTATCCATGTCACTCGAAAATGACAGTTCCAAAAGCATTTTGACAGATAACCGAAACGCCGATAACGGCGAACAATGTTTGTAAGTAATTAAAACACTTAGCTTTATTGGAAACAAAAATTATGAATTTATTTATATAATAATGATATTCCGTTAATAATGCATTTAATAAGAATAAGTTAAATTAAAACTAACTGAATAACTATTTTCTGTTTTATTTTATTATATATATTTTTTTTTATTCATTAAGAACGGCCAGGCCGTATTGCTTTATTTTATTATATATTACATTAGAAATATATGAGAAATATATTAAAGTGACATTAAACAAATCTCAACTTGAGTTTCGCGTAAGGACTTTATTCAGCTTTTATGTCTAAATGATATTAACAATATTGCATCCTTAGTATACTCTTAATTTAAAATAAATCAAATACAAATTTATGTAACATTCAACAATGTTCCTAAGCTTTAAACAATACGTCTGTACCGTAATCTCGATTTATTATGCTAACTCTTCGAAAGCAAGTTCACTAATCACTACCAACACACTATACGACTACCAACAAACACAAACCCACACAAGGCTGGAAAGCGATTCTAAACCAATTAAATTGAAATCCTGTTCTACCTCCCTTAATCAACTAAACATCCCGAGTGTTTTGCTTGGGAAATTTCAAATCCCATCACGCATAATGGCTTGTCGTCACTTTCTTGTTCTCCCTCTGTCTGTCTCTCTCTCGCTTTGGTGTTCTCTGGTGCAGCGTTTCGATACAAAAACAGGAACGACATACAAAAACGTTTCGTGTTTCGTGATGACATAGAAAAGGATTTTAATTGAACCAAAACATAACTGATAACATAACAATGTGCTTTGTTTCTTTTGCTTCGTTTTTTTTTATCATTTTTCATCTCGCTTGCTTGCTTGCTTTGTGGTCTCCTTTTAGCATTTGCCCGATTGTGTTCGGTGTAGATATTCTATATCTCCATTTCATTGCACTCCGTCCAGGTGTAGGTTACGAAATGGAACGCTAAAATGTGAATATCATGGCATTCTTTTTGCACCAATAGTGAAAGCCTTCGAGAGTATCGGCAAATGGAAATCTCAGCCCCAATACCCGAGCCTTAATCCTATGGTAGAAGTGTGCGTAAAGGTGACGCATGTCATCGATACATCGATATTTCGTCGACAACGTACCGGGTACGAACGAAATGGATTGTGGAAACTTTCATCCATTCATCCGTACGACCCAAACTGCACGATTTGGAAAGCTCGTTTCGGTGAAGTTCCCGGACGGAGTGCGAGATGGATGGGACAATTTTCCTCATAAAATACATGTACACAATCGAAACACCTCAACTCCTCCCGGGCACCGACCTTTGTGGACATCCGTTTTTGCTCATATCCAATCCAAAGTTCACTCTATTCCCACATCAGACCAATCCGGTCCCAGTACCTACCGTAAGTGAAATAAATGTTTCCATTAGTTTGGAAAAATATAGTAACCACCACACAGCACAGTGATATTAATGCCCGGTGACAGCTAGGGAAGGTTTGTTTTTTTTTTTTCTTTGGTACGTGCAAGAGACGAACGAGCCAGCTACAGATGCCAGACGGATGGCCAAAGTTGACAGATTCATCGTGCAGCTCGATCCAAAAGCGAACGGTTTGGGCTGCAGGTAGAAGAAGCAACCATCAGCCCGAAAGGCAATGGTGACGTCGGTCGATTGTTGGGCATTTCTGCTTTCCATATGAAAACTTCATATCTCGGTTTCCCGCACGCCCCACAGGCAGTGCCGTTGGCAGCAATGACGGAGTTCTACGGTGTACTGCTGCATTCCAGACGAAATGATGCATACATCCTGGATTCGGCTGAGTCGTACTGTCACTCCCGGTTTCTGGTGGCGGGATTACGCTGACTTGGAGTGGCCGTTGGTTTACACGGGAGGAAAAAGCATTGTCATGTCCATCAAAATATGGTTAAAGACTTGCTGCTACGGCGTCTTCCATTTGCGGGGGGGCTGTCGTTGTGGGTTTCATATCCAATATAGTGCTAATTTAAAAGCGCTCAGATATTCCGAGGCTATACGAGAACTAGAACAACTTGTAGTAATGAATAATTACTTGAGATGGAGAGGTTCTATATGTTTTGACTGTTGGAATGTGTCAATCAAATGTTTTGAATCCTGTTTTGGAGTATGAAAGCCACGTGGAGAGTTCATTAATACTCTAAACTAACAGGAAGTTTTCAATTAAATTTCTATATCTTTGAGAATCAACATTTTATTAAATTTCCAATCAACTCTAATCGTAAATAAAAGCTCACTTTTATACACATTTGCACAGGTCAAATAAAACTACTAATTCCAACGGCTTCCTCACCTCAAAGATCATCGCCATTATAAAGCAAATTAATAAATCTAACATCTAAGTCAATAGTTATTCGCTACCGAATAAAGTGGAACATTCAACATGAAATAAGCAACAGATTGCTCGTTCAATCTCACCCAACAGCCCGTTTTTAATGACGGCCAGTAATTAGGCTACTTATCGATAGTTGCATAACCGGCCCCAGTCGTTATTTAAAGCACCCAGCGCTAATGTCTCTATATCAAAGAGTTTCCAAACTAATCATGATGAGCAGCCTCACGTCTTTGATATTGCAACAGCTCATCAACGGCCATCTCTGCACGTGTAGTGCCCTCGCCCCTACCTGCCTACCTGCAACACATTTTCCACCTCGTTAGTCATACGCCAACCCGTTTGACCGGACGGGTTTTGCAATCACCCTATCTAACAGGGTTGCAATATCGGTCCATCCATCCATGCTCCCCCTGCATTTGCACATATCCAAGCGCGCTCCAACTGCCACAATCATCAAAGCACTAGCAACATGTAGCGAAAAATCGTTACAGCTTGCCCCCTTTTTCTGTCAGCCAGGGTACGGCGCAACAGGAAGTTTCAATGAAACGAGGACCAGGTCCCGGTCCCGGTTACAGGGTCTTTTAAAATTCTTCCAACCTGCAAAACAGGACAGGGTGCAGGAAATTGAATTTGCTTTCACTCATAATTTAATAGCACTGATAATTGCATTACCCCAGCAACAGCAGCCCTGGTCCACTGTTGGCCACTCGCTCAGTACTCACAACGCACTGGCGGTGGTGCACTTTGCTTGTCAATCATCAAAACTAGCGAGAGGTTGAATGTTTGACTGTGCATATGTAACGGCTGCATGGAGGAGGGCTTGGAAAAGAAGAGAACGCTAAGCTGGGTAGTGCAACATTTGCCGACCAGATTTGGGAGACTCGTTAAGAAGTGTCCGGTTGACATCGTGAACAGTGGCGAGTGTCAAAGTCCATGAATCAACACAGCTTGACAGGGCGTAATGTGATAGTGAATTAAGAAATGAATAACGTACATTCTCGTGTGGACGTGTTTGTCAGTTTAATGAACTGATTTGCTAATTAGCTGATCAACATAAATTGATCCTTCCAGATCAGATTGGTTTATTAAAATTTGGAATACGTGGAGGAATCCCCACATCTTTCAATTTAAATCAAATTTTAATAATTTTAGCGCTAAAACGAGTTCAATATTGTTCATCTAATGTGAAGTTCTCCATTGATATTTGACTCCCTATTGTAAAGAACTAAAGAACATAGACGACCTCTTCATGGCGTCGTTTAAATTTTCTTTCTCTTCTTATGTAAGACACATATACAGCAATCCATTCCAGGGTTCACAATCTTCTGGCTTTTCCTTGATAATTTCCCAACTTTTCTTTGGCCAAAAAGGAACAAACCATCTCCAGATTCTGGCACGATTTGTTCAACCGATCTTGAGATGTAACCTTGCAAACAAAGATTAATTACTTCATAAACAGCTTAGCGGTTAAATTGTTTATTAATTATAAGAGTGAGTGCACGAAGGTTTTTATTAATCTTTATACTACTCTTTTGCTTCTTTGGTACGCTCTCTCTTTGCCTAAAACCGAATCAGTTTTTTGCGTTCGCACTCACTACTCACTATTTCAAATCACTCACTCTTCGTACCGACAAGACACTCATTCTATCATGCTTCAAATCACTCACTTCTTGTGCTGAGCAACATGTCATTTTTGCAGAGCCCAATGAGTGAGTTGAAACACGATAAATAACTTATACTAATCAGTGTAAAGAGTGAATGATTCGAGAGTAGTCTAAGGGTTAGTTTTGTGCGTAAGGAATAAGAGGGAGTAAGAGAATTAAACATATCTCAAGAAGAAAGTAAATTGATTCTTGACAAAGCGGTTTAAAAACTCTTTTTCGATTCGAATCGCAAAGACTTTAAATAACTCTTTCAAGAGTCGAATCGCAGAGCGATTTGACTAGTGTTTTGAGAGTCGTTTCAATTACTCTTATTGAGTACAGTGATTCGAATCGCGAAGAGTTTAACAAGAATAAAATTAGTTCAAACGGTTTCTAAAGAATTGTATAAACTCCTAGCGACTCCACTCTCGCAATAGTTGTTTAAACTCTTTGGGAATCGAATCTCTATGGTGTCTCAGAGGTGTCTTATTTTCTCAGAGTATGATAGATTGAAACAATCCTCGATTGTTGTTAAAATATGCGTACCCTAATGCGGAAGAAGAAAGACCGAATTAATTCATGGAAAAGAGTAGATATTCTTTTCACTACTAAGGATATTAATTCTTGTGTGTATTATTATGTAATGAATCAAAAAAATAACATAAGTTTCAAGTCATTGCAGCCGTTCTTCGGCTCTGGTTCACTGCAAAGAGTAATTGTTCTCAATAC
The DNA here is from genome assembly GCA_000473375.1 of Anopheles culicifacies. NCBI lineage: Eukaryota > Metazoa > Arthropoda > Insecta > Diptera > Culicidae > Anopheles > Anopheles culicifacies. Next base: position 10,096 of record AXCM01011075.1, read on the forward strand.
TAGTTCCAATACATATTTTTTCTTCTCATTGATGTAAATTAATTGCCAACTTAGAAACTTTCAATACCTAGCTATTGTTTGCAATTGAGCTAAAAATTTAATCAAAAATTAGAATGAAAAAACCCTTGAAATACTAGAATGTAAATCTCAGAACCAAAATTTATAAGATGAATTTTAAAGTTTAAGAAAAGAATGAGAATTAAATTCTTAGTGAAAAAACTCTTCCTCTGTTCATCATTATTATTTATTTAATTTATCTCTTAAACTCTACAATACAGTCCTAACGATCTTTTAACATACTACGAAAACCTCAGGCCTTGCATCAAATCATCAGAAAGCTGACATCAGTTCCATTTCGATTTTGTACACGGCTTTACGTTAGAGACACTGTACATACACCATTAGTATACCCACGTGTCTCATACGTACATTTCCCAAGTAATCTTACTGGTAGCCGATGGAATCCTTCCATACCTTTTGACGCTCACAATATGTGACAATATGTAGGACACTTCATAAAACGTCAGCAGCAGTATCGTCAAATAACTTCACACTTTTGCCAATGAATACAAACAACAACAAAAAAAGCACGCACTGCAACGCCATCGCCCGACAATGGTAGCAGGACCATCTGACTTGCATACTTCTGTCACACGTTACCATTGATTGAAGCGTTCCAAAGACATCAATCATTGCAATTATTTTTTTCTCTCTCCATTCCGCAACAAGGGAAGTATCATGCATGAGGTTCGCATTTCCAATATTCAGTAAATATTCGCGAGCAACAGTGATGGCCGAACGCCGGTCGATGGGACGTACCCGTGTTCGACTACAGCAAGCACACCATCACACTCGGAGCGTGGCGAACTAAGGGAAAGACTTTTATCCCACTTCGGTTGGCATGACATTTTCGGCTTTTGTGAATCCTTCTCCGTCCGTTCGCCTCTGTCTATTGAAGCACGAGAAGAATGGTTGTTGTGGAGGCTTTTTCCTTTCTCCGGACGGCTTCCCTTTTACGGGTAGTCTCCTTTTGTCTGCGTACCGTTACAAAACGACCGGTGGAACCACATTTCCCACACGCCACCGCTCTGGCAAATGGTCAATTATTGATGGGCAAAAGTAGGTAATTTGATTGATATCATATATTATAGGAATGATTTTTTCATGAACCGTACCGAGATGATGATATCGATTCAGCCAGGGCAGCCACGAAGCAAGCAAGCTCGCAACTCAAAGTCATCTCAACTTTTCGCCCAAAGTTTGTTTGTTTGCGTTTCACCGCGTGCTCGTTATTTTTTGTGTTTCGTTCCAGCGTGTGGCAAAGAAGGGCGCTAAAGTTTTGTTTTTTCCCCCCAGATCTCCTTCACAAATATCAAAAGACATCGTAGCCGGAACGCGGGGACACTATTTGCCGTGCAGTTTATTCGTAGTTTGTCACGTAAACGGTAAATGAACAAATCACTGTCGGTACTTTCTTTGATACACGTATATTTATAAACTGTTTGTTACGTTTCCTTTACGCCTCGCTCATTCCCTTTGTGCCTTGTGCTGCTTGTTTAGCTGATGCTGCGAGTGTCTGCTAAGCCCAAAGCCCAAAACCTCCTCAGCAGAAAAAAAATGAAATCTCACCAAACATTTACTCCAAATTCAATCGATACTTTTTCTGACCGGTACCCTCGGCCCCTTACCATACAAACACTGACTGGTATCGCAACACAACGGGTATAGCAACTGGCATAATTGAATTTCGTGAAAGACTTTTGCACTTTACCCGATCCCGAACTGGGCACACGAGCACGAGGGTTTGGATTTTGGGAATCCCGGGAGACACTCCTCTTCCTCTACCTCCAAAATGATGGGCATAAACGGCATACACCTTACACCCACAAAGGCCGGCTCGTACAGGTAGGCAAACTTTTTCTGTCCCGAGTCCCACGGAGCCATGGAGGAACATTTCCCATTTTGCTCGCAGCACCATTAATCTTCATCGTGCGATTGCTTAATAAATGTCATAAATTTTGCTAAAAGAAAAGAAACTTCGAAACGTTCGAATTGCATGTCAGTGTGGTTGTTTTGGGTTTTCGGGAACGTGGCATTGTGTATACTGTTCTGCTGATTTTCTGCTGACTGTGAACCGAGATGATGTATTGCTAGATTAGGGTAGGTCAGTTTTGCTTAGTAATGGATGTCGATTTGTGTAAAATTTCTTGAAGTAGAAACACAGGTAGTTTTGCGAGAAATCTCTTTTTGTTTGTAAATTAACTTTACTTCCATTACACTTATGTCAGAATTGGAGAAAAGCTAGGAGAAAAGCGATGACAAGAACATTTCCATAGCAAAGTATTATTGCTGCTGTAGTTTGAGGTTAATCATGGCGTATCTCGGGAGTCTCAGTATGTGTAGTGTTAGCATCAAGTCTGCATATGGATGAAATTATGAAGTATGCAGCTGATAATATTTGAGAATCAACCCTTGATTTTTTCACTTAAGGAAACTCGCCCTCAGAAGATCAGTTCAGTATATCCTTCAACATCTTATTTAATTGAAGAATTGCTTCAATTTTACTTCATTACTTATCCAATCGCTTCGCGGTCTTGGACTGCTGCTGAAGCCCTATAAACCTCTCACGGTGGATTGCCTTCGTCTGCCAATCCATTATCAAGGCCTTCGTGGAGGACACATCCAAGCCTTCGATCCACCACCGTTTGTTCCTATCACGTTTCCTCTGTCCATGTGGATGGCCTGAAATGATTCTACGAGGTGGATCGCACGGTGCCATTCTCATGACATGACCAGCCCATCCGGGAACCTGAGTCGTTGAACTATTCATTACAGCGGCTCCTCCTGTGTCCTTCTACACATATGAGGCCAAGCATGTTTCTAAGTATTTTCTGAGTACTCAAACGCAGAGGTTCGTCAGATCTCTCAGAGGCGTATGTAAGAACAGGAAGAACAAAAAACTTATCGGATACAAGACATTTCAGAACTCGATTATTTTGCGGGAGTTTAATTGTTAAAGTTATTGTTTCTTATTTTGGGAGTATGTGTTTGGAAAACTTTGGTTATATCCCAAAAATATGTATATTTTTTGAAAAATATAAAAAAAATTGGAAAAATATCATACGGTACTAGACATACCTAGCTGAATCGCAATTCTAACTTCTAACAGTTCACCACTAAATGTTTAGTTGTATGTATTCTATACAGCTAAAATTTATAGAGAAATTTTCATCAAATTTACAAAAAATGGATGACATACATCCACATCAAAATCATGGTCCATACATTTCTGACAACTGCCTTGAATCGCAGTATAGGTTAATGAAACAGTTAAATAAATTATAATTAAATCAATGTTTGAGGTACTCCAGAAACACCAATGCAATTCCTGAGGAAAACTTATTTTGATATCAATTGCATTTTTAAACTATAACTTAATAATTTTCTTAAGCAAAAGAATATGCGATAAAGTGCTAAAGAAGATAAAAATTCATTCTGCTGAACGTTCTGAAGATTGCGTTTAAAAATAGACATAAACAGTACTCAACAAGCATCTATTTGTGTTATCAAATTGATACCAATATCTGGAACAGATTTTATGTTTGACCTCTGGTATAAAATCCCAGGAAAATCCATATTTAAAACAGACACACCGCCACGGAATCTTCAAGTATTTCCTAGCAAAAGAAAATACTTCTCGTTTCTAAATTTACCTCAATCAATATTCGCCAAACGCAAAGTGAATTCTACTATAGAAGGGATGGAATTATCTCTACCTGATAGGCACAATAAAAATGCTTTCCGTATTGATCAAAAAGTTCATCAATTACTGAACAACTTCCTCAGAATTCGACATTGTTACGAGAGAGGCAGCAGCAGCAACATTGATACATTACAACCGATGCTACCGGATATTCCTATGGTAACCGTCCGTGGAATATTACCCCGTCGAGTGTACCCTTTTTGGCCACACGCAACAAACCCGGCACCCCAGCACTTCACCCCGAAACCGGCATCATCACTGTTTTAACGAAATCAAAAACCTTTTATCGTGTCCGTTTCGTGATGCATATACCATACATATGGACCGGCGCTGCCTGGATTCTTCCGCCTTTACAGGATTCCACTCGGACTCGTCTGACCAGTCGGGATATTAAATTCAAACTTTGCTTCCATCATCGCTTAACCTTGCCTCGGTGTCCGTCCGTGCTTGGCATCCATCCATCCCAGAATGACCACGGGAAGAGCGGGAAGAGGTGCAAAAAGGGGTTCGAACGTCGACACAACCAACCGACCCCAAACACTGAACACAAAGGTCGCTGAAGTAGCATAATCTTTTCATTTGAATAAATTCTTCGATTGGATGAATTTGGGTCATGTAACCACTCGCGCCACTCGCACGTACCGGCTCCCGTGGCTGACAAACAAAAGAAAGGATGATGGCGATGATGATGGTGGACCGGAACTGTTCGAGGTGAAGTGTACGATCCTCTTGGAAGCACTCGGAGCACCCGGCTTGACGAAGGTACAAACAACGCTGAGGATGTTAACATTCGTATTATTACATTCTCATTCTCGTCCCTCGGTCTGT
>AXCM01011087.1:0-10832 GCA_000473375.1 Anopheles culicifacies
TTGGATTGGCCGACGGAGGCGCAACTGTGATCGGTTTAGAACAGTGGTCTGCGGATCACGTATGGTACGTGGTACATGTAAAGAAGTGGTACGCGAATGTTGGGAAGCCCTGGTTTATAGAACTTCTGCAGCAAGCCATGATCACGATCGGTCGTACCGCATGGAAGTAAGTCAGTAGACTTATCAAGGATTGCTGAAAGGTGTTTGTAATTTCTGCAGATCTCTCGGCGTAATGAAGGCATATGCCTGAAGATCATTCGACATTCATAATGGCAAAAGATGTTTTCGATGGATAACCTACCAGACTACCAGCCGGATGCCGTACAGATAGTGTGCAATGAAATCGATTGTACTAAAAATATGTTGTTTTAGAACAACCACGTGGCTCCGTGGGGCACCGATAGCATCGTTGCTATACAACAATCAACGAAGGATTGTTAAAATGATCTCCAATATGGAAGTAACAATAGTATCATCTTTTTGCAAAGAATGTTATGAGAATGTGTTTTCGGAAAATCCACTTAGGAATGATCGAGGATCTTTTTTTCATTCTTCTATCACGGCCTGCCCATATTAGACTTAATTTACCACGTAGTAGGACATAATCTGGAGAACGGTCCGGATGAGATTTTGGTATCGATCCGTGGTGTGCAGGCCCGACGTCGATTCCTTCATCTCATAAGATCGCCCCTAACGAGGATCGTTTTGGAATAGATAAAATCCATTCCAGAGAATACAAGAATTCCCTGGAGATTTGTAAATGATTATGCAAGTTCTGCATAATTATCAATTTATAATCAAATCATTTAAACAGATCAAGCTGAGTTTGCTATATTTCAAAACAAATCACTGTTATGGTACACAGCAAAATTAAAAGTTAAACGTGCGCGGACATAAATCCTTTCTGAGGAGAATGAATGAAATCTTCATACAAGAACAAAGCACAAGTGCGACTGTGCAGAGTGATGGATTAACCGCTCCCTCGACACTTTCCTCCCCCCGGGTTCCCAGGCCCGAACTCAGCTGCACCAAGCCACATAGCGAGCGTCCAGCGGGATTGCCGTCTAGCAAGCGTCGGATCAAACGAGCGAACGTCGTACGATCATTTGCCCGTTTTGAGTCGCGGAACGTGACTACCACAAATCAAACCTCACAGTAGAAAGGGAACCATTGTCGTGGAAAGTTGCGATTGGATAATGTTGCCGGGTCGCTGCTGCTGGTGAAGTGTTTTAATTGCCCTGTTCGGCTGTGATCGTGGTGTCTGGTAGAAGGTAATATGTGATGGTAGCATAAATGTTGCCAACTTTACATTGGGAAGTTACCGTTCGACGGTGGCAGTTAGTGGTGTAGGAATGATGGCCGATATTTTAGAATACCGATAAACATATTCTATCCGGAAGGTAACTGTGTCCGATAACGGTTAGCAAGATAAGCAAGTCAAAAGCTAAGTCGGTGTAAAAGTTGGTCAAGAAACTAGGCTATAGAGAGGCTTTTTTATTGGTGTTTTCTCCTATTTCGTCTAACTACAGTGAGTGCAGTGGCCCGTAAACCATGAACCATCGGTCGGGAAAACAGATGTACTGAGATGAATGGCTATAGTAGCGTGCATTTGATGTTCTATTTTTGTCCCAAACAGACATCGATCGTGCTGGACAGCGGCATAACATCTGATTGGGTTCGACCGCCAGTTTAAACAATCGGCATAACATTGGGGGGTGGACGGTTGGTGAACACATCTGCGATCATTGTGCTGGTTCCGGGTGAGGGTGAATGCACCTCCACAAGAAATGATTTACGATGGAGCGTGCGAACAAAATCTATCACTCATCGAGAAATTATATCTTCAAATATATCATCGCGGTAAGTGTCCATGGGAAAGCGAGCCCGGAGGTGTACCAGTATTTACAATTTAAAGGTAATTTAAATTTATCATTTTAAAGTTTTTCTGGATCGGGTTCAACTTTGTGGTATTCTGTAAAGCATTCAACAACTATCATCACGATGTGGAATACTATTATCTTAGCCGAATTCTTGGGGTGAGTAGCGAAATGGTTATGGACCTGCCACATGGCTTCATACCCTTTTTCTGCTTTCCAACAACTTCAGAATGGGTTATGCGTCTCGCGCGGAACCGTACCGGTACTTAATGTGACCATGGCCCTGATAACATTGCCCACGTGCAAGACGTTTAACTTGCTGCTCCACAAACTATTTGGCCGTTGGTCTATGCGTCTGCTGGTACATTATCTGGAGAAGACGAAGGTTCTGCATCTACTACTGGGGTACAGTTTGCTGATCGTTGCGAGTAAGTATTCCCGACCAAAAGTTGTTGCATGGAAGTTTGTATATTGTTTTGCTTTCATCTAAACCAGTCGTACACAGTGTGGCACATTTTGTGAACATCGTTAACTTTGTGGACAATTATGACGAACGCTACCGGGAAATCAACTGGGCGAATGGGCCAGATGACGTAAGATTCATATAAATACATCGTCCAGACCAAAATTGAGGATGATTTATTTATTGATTTTCCGTTTAGAACATCATGCGGTTGCTGTTCGCCACTCCAACTGGCTTTTCTGGCTGCATCATGCTGGTAACACTTGTAGCAATGGCTTACCTAGCCCGTCGTTCGGTACGCGATCGATTTTACAACAGTTTTATTACCTCGCATCATCTTTTTCTCGTATTTTATGGAATGATGTTTTACCATCCATTAAGGTTCGTGGAAAAAGCACTTGAAATAGTTCTTCAGAATCAGAAATATGTTTTCTTTTTGTTTTCAGCAATATCATCAAACATCAAACCAATACCGATAAGCACAAGATCATGTGCGATCTTGTCGATAATGTAACGCTCCACAGCAATGAGGACTTGCTGGTGCTGTGTGAAGAACCTCCACAATTTGCTGCCGGTGTCAAACGCGCATGGATATGGCCACTGGTAGGATTATTGATCTACCTGTTGGATGTTTCCTTCCGCTATCTAAGTTCCCATGCGGAACGCTACCGTGTAGCGACCGTACAAACGTATGCAATGACCGGACACGGAGTACATCTGCGGTTACAGTTTTGTAGAAAATCGCCAGTAAAAATCCTGCCCGGACAGTACGTGTTGCTACAATGTCCAGTAATTTCGACACTCGAGTGGCACCCGTTTACGATCACGGAGGTAGGCAGCGTTCATACTTCAAGATTTGATGAAGTAGAGATCAACCAATCTAATGACTGCTATCTTTCAGCTACCTACAGAGGATCGAAATGATATTACACTCACGATCAAGGTGCGTGGTGACTGGACCGAGGAGCTGTACGATCGTGTGGCACAGCGCGAACAATGCAAGCGTAATCTGGGAGGTGTTGACCCGTACCGGCGGATAGAATTCCTTCTCGACGGACCATACCCTTCGGTCATGAGCAACATGCTCGATTGCAAGAGAATTCTTTTTATCGGTGCTGGTGTTGGTATAACACCGTTTGTTACCATTATGCGGTTACTATTGTAAGACACTTAATACCTGAAGGTTATCTGTGTGTAACACGTGTTTCCCTCTTTCAGAAGTACTAATGTCGATAAACCGGCTCGAGTTCATCTCGTTTGGATTGCACGCAGCTTGGAAACGTTTCTATGGTTTGCGGACGAGATTGCCCGTTTGCAGGAGAAGGTAAATCCGGTCTGAAAAACAAAGCGAAAGAAGGTATTTAGTAACGCTTTGCCAACACCAATTTCAGTTCTGGAGCCAAAACAAACCGGATCGCTTTTGGGTGAAGCTGTACTGGACGCAAAACTATGATGAACATCTGCTGGCGGAATGTTTTGGCGATATGCCATCGATCAAGTCACGGATGCACCGAGGTCGACCGAACTGGAACGATGTGTTTATCGATCTGGTTACACTTTATCCAAAGTATGGAACGAAACCCTTGCCAGCAAGACACACGATTACCATTAAAAGAGAATTCTCTTTCGCTTTTAGAAAATCGGTATCCGTTTTTAGCTGTGGCCCGAAGGAGCTGACGAAAGAGATTCGGCTGAAGTGCAAAGCGTACAGCAAGCATGGTTGCAAGTTAAGCTACTTTCACGAAGGATTCGGATAGTGTTGGTACTCTGGATGGGATGCTCTAGTTGATAGTAACAGTATTTGTAAGCTTTGAATGGGTAGAACGTCCAAGATCTTGATACTGCCATAGGAGGAATAAAAATAGCACTCGTTTCTCTGTTCGCGTGTGTTCTGAACCATGTTCTAAGGAATCATAGCCATCCAATTCCGCTCAGTGTGTTCAAGGATGTTGACGCTAAAGTATCTTTCCATAAGACCGGCCTTCGAAACGGCCCAAGAAGCTATCGAATGGGATAAGGTGAAGTGTTGTGCTTGATCGACATCGTGCACCAGCGCCACAAGCAAACCCCGTAATTTCGCCAACAACTGCAATACTGATTGCTTATCTTTACCTTTCATTCAGCTTCAAAAAATGATCGCAAATGTGAAGCTGTTTCACGATGACTTTGATCGCATCGTCCTGCACAAGGATCTGTATCGCACATTCTTTTACTATTACCTGCAAGAGATTCGCTTCCGAATCATACAGATCTTGATGGATTTCGCCACGATCGAGTGGTGTGAACCGAAGCCAGCTACCGTCGCGACCGACCCGTACGGATTCCCGATGCCCGAACCGGCCAAGAAGAGCAAAAAGAAAAAGGACGACGAACCGGAACCGATCCCCGACTACACGATCCGCGTCAAGTGCTATAGGGAGAAGTTTCCGCTGGTGTGCTGTGAGGATCAGTTTCGGACGCTGGCTGCCTTGAGGTTACATTACTACGCGGTACACGATAAGACGTACCTAATGGTAGCTCACACGTGTGAGGTAAGTGCAGACACACAGGGAGATGTCACTGTATGGTTTTAACCATTGTCCCATTTGAAACACTCAGATGAAAATGGCCTTGTTGCGGATGGTGGTGTTTCGTCGGATGCTGGATGAGTGGATCGCATCGGGCATTGCGTCGAATAATGGGCTGTGCTTTTACTTAACAAAAATACTCCGAAGAATCATCTCCATCATACGCTATTAGACCGAACACGACAGTCGACAATAGACAGTAAGCCCACAGGTTATTGAAGATTTATTGAGAATAATTACGGAAAGGGATAGATTAACAGCATAAAGAGGAACATAAAAAAAAAAACTAAAACTCCAACGTATGATCCAATCGTCTCAATATCCTCCGTAAGTTCAACAAAAGCTCACAGCTTGATTCCTGTCCGTCCAACAGATAGTCTTTGAGATGCCGTTCGAAGAATGCAATTTTTGTTAAAGACATTTTAAGCTGTTGAAATGGAAATGTTCAGTTCAGTATCGGAAAGCAAACACGTTGCAGTTCTGCATATTTGTATACCTCGCATAAGGAAGCTGACTGGAGGACTTTCTTATTGTGTGCATCTTCGTAGTGTTGCTTGAACGCATCCTTATCGCTGTACATCACCTGCAAAAAAATCGTTTGTCGTAAAACTCATTCACATTAGACACACAGGACAGACAGAGCCTTACACCACAACACTCAATCTCCTTCTCCTCTGCAATGTCTTTCGGTAGGGTAGTAAACTTTTTCAGCAGCAATATCACCTCATCTCGAAGAATCGTCAGGTGATACATAAACAAGGTACGGTAGAGCTCTTTGTGCAGCACAATGTCGTCGTACTCGTCTAGGAAATGGCGCGTTTCTTTTACCAGCAGGTCCAACTTGTAAAAAAAAAGAAAACACAACACGATATACTTTAAAGATCAATGCATTTGATAGACTTGATTGCGCTTACCTTATCCCACGGGGATAATTCTGGCTTGTGGGTCGGATCTGATTTCATGATTAGCGCTACACGTCCAAACAGTAAACACGTGCCAGAGAGAGCTTAGCGGTGATGTCCCGAGCGAAAGTGACTGCGCTTAACTGAACGATCATCTGCTGCTGCGAGGATCAAGGATCGCACACGAAAGCTGTATCCCCTCCCCAATAATGCTTTTGTTTTCTAACCGTTGAGAACCTCCTGTCTAGGTTTTATTGTTAGCAGATGAACTTGGGAACGTAGCCAAACCGAAAACCGGCAATCCGACAAAAGGTCATTGGCGCCAAAGTTAGAAAGAAATGCCTTCACAAGAGCAAATGAAAGCAAATGACTTCATAATTTCAAACACTCGTAAGCCTCTTTATAGCGTCCTCTAAGTTTACTATCGCAGATGCATCGTACGAATTATTCTCACGCAGGGTTAGCGCCGTCTAACGACAATATCCGAACGGCTGTACATGTGTCGGTGCGCTTAGCCTTCGACGAACATTCCTAGTAAATAGCCGCACGAATGTCGGTATGTCCTCAGCAGGAATGTTACCGCATTACTGTCGAATGCTGCGACGCAGTGGAAAGCTTCGTCCAACTCGTGCTCATCGCCCCGCCTCGGATGATGACGAATCATGATAGCTTTTGGGGCTAGTAACACGCGCAGATGGCTCGTGTACGGCGCAGCTCGAGATTCGCGCGTCTCGTACGGGGCACGAGCAACTCACACTCGCGCAGGTGTGTAGCGGGCGGATTAGGTGACACAGCGCTAATGCAGCTTATGAGGTGTCCTGCATTGATGCAAAGCATCATTTAGTGCTAAACAATCACGAGCGAAGGTACCTTCTCCTAGCAGCAAAAGCATCCACTGCCGGCAAACAATATCGTCGAAAGCATTTCGTGAGTGACTTCCAATCAATCCACACCATGGCAGAAGAAAACAAAAATGGTGCGGCAGCGGAAGCTGTACCGGCGCCGGAAGCAGCACCAGTACCGGCGGAAGCAGCCCCGGAAGATGCCGCACCCGAGGAAGCCAAGGCAGCATCCGAGGGAGAACCATCCGATGCTGAACCAGAACCAGAACCAGTGCCTCAGATTACAACATTCGAAAGGGTAAGCTTCTACAAATGAACTTCTAGGGCTGGATTTGTTCATGATGATTGTATTGTTTTTTTTTTTGTGGCAGTTGAAACTATTCTTGGCGGAAACGAACAACTTCCTCGGAAAGTACGATGATCTGGTGGAGAATAAGGATAAGCACAAGAGCGTCTTCCTTCATACCGTGAACGAACTGCGTGAGCCACTGGTGACGTTGCTTCAACGGTACATCTTGCATACGATGGTCCGGGAAGATTTCCTCTACAAGCACATCGTGTGTTGTGGCGAGGTAAGATATAGCTGAAGACAACAGAAGGCGAGGATGAACTGCAAAGCTTTCATATACTTATGCTTTTGCTCGTTCCTTGTTGACAGGATCCGCAAGCTATGAATACGGAAGAATTCGATGAACACTACGAGGAAGTTCACAAAGAGGCGGACAAAGCTGTTTCCCTACCAGAGGTAATTTCACGAGCGTTTACATCCAAGATATGGGCAATTATTGAAACACTTTTTGTGGTTTCTTTCCTGACAGTTGGATCAAATTCGTGCCTACACGGATGAAGTCAAGACGTACATCGAACTCGGTAAAGCCATGAACAACGACCTCATATTTTCCCTGAAGCGACTACTGCGGAAGAGCAATTCCGTGTTGGCGGGTCATCTTGGTTGAGGTGGACCGTTTGCCTGTGTTTTTGGGATGAAAGGCCTGAAACGGTGACGAAAACTTAACTAGCTCGTAAGACTGTCGCGTGGGAGAATAAAACACCGATTCTACACTAACCCCTGTCGTTGCTAATTCCCGCCATGCTCTTCCAAGAAGGATGTCGATCAGTTTATTATATCATTAACTTTGCTTGTGCTTAACCTCCGAAGGACATAATAAATGTTACCCGTTGAAAACGAAACACGTGCTGTGTTGGTATGTCTGTGTAGAGGAACGATCAACAACATGATGACTGTTTGCTATGAATTGGAAGCCAATTGATCATTTGATCTAACTGTAGAACTTGGACGATGACAAATCTTAAAATAGTATAAAGGAACGTTAAAAGCTCATGATGGCCACCGAATTCTTCCCACAAACCTGAAATGGCCATGAAGAAATTCACTTTCTGTGCTACTTCCCGATCGAAAGGTTGTCTAATCGCAAGGTTACAGGATGGTTTCTGCCCCGACATGTGTGCGCAAACGAACGCAAGACTTCAGTTGCAAGTATCGAAATGTGAGTATTCGAGGTGATGGCGGCTTCTGGAGTATTCGTAGTGTTCATTTACATTTGAATCGCTCTATCCAGCTGGCCAAATTTTCAACGGATGTGGAACACTTTTTGGAAGAGTACGATCGTATAGTGCAACACTCCGTAGCGTACCATCGAAGCTTTCGGCGCCAGCTGAAGCATCTGTACGATGATGTTATGGACTTGCTTCAGAAATTCCAACACATTCAAGCCAGTGGCACGAAGGGACAGTTGTTTATGGAGAAGTTTTGCTGTGGAGTAAGTTTCGTTTGTCTATTACGTGTGCGTTGACGATCACGTTTGTTAACCCTGCAATATTCCTTTTGTTGAAAGGTTCTGTTCGATGATTGTGAGGAACTTAAAAGGCACTACTTTGAATTTCACAACTTTGCACGGCTTATCCATCCAAGCATAGTGGAGGTACTTAATCTTTGTCCAAAAATGTTTGAACAGGCTTGAAGTTAATGTTCACAAAACTTTCATCCCCACAGCTTCGTTCGGGACACGGCAAGCTGCAATACTTTCATCGTCGGGTGCAGGAATATCTATACTTCGCCACCGAATCGACCACGGTTTTAGTGATGAATTTGAAAAAAATTGCCAACAACTTGTACACCACATTGGAACGTGGTCCCAAGTGGTAGAGATGGGATGATCCCCAACCGTGTAGCAGGAGACGAACGATATCCGTATTTTTAGTTGAAGAATAAATAAACCGTGACGCTACCATTTTTGCGCAGCACGTTCTGGTTTGGTAACAATGGTTGTGGTAGAATGAAAGAACGGATTTCAAGTTGGTTGATTGCTCCCTGGACATGAGTTCAGTTCCCGTTGGTGAGTTGGGAAGGTTAGGTGTGTGATCCGGTCCAGTTGCAGATGGGTGTTCCAACAACGGTCTACATACATACCAATATCTACAATTATAGCAATAAGTATAAAAATGTACGTGAAAGCTTTTGTGCACCTATTCCAACACCGGAGATCGTAATTCTGCGACTGAACGTTTATCTTTGCAGCTAGATCGCTTCCAAAAAGATGTGAAAAACTTCTTAAGTGAGTATGACAGGATCGTGTTGCACAAGGATCTGTACAAGCTGGTTTTCAAGAGCTATTTGCGTGAGATTCGCTCAAAGGTGAAACTATTGTTGGCCAAATTCGAGGCAACACCGCTGGATGATGGTAGTACACGACCGGATAAGGAAATGCTGTGTTGTGGAGTAAGCATCAACTCAACGTACGAGCGTCTTTTTTAAGTGATCGGTCTGAACGGTGTTCTTGTTTATCCACAGTTAAGATTCACTAGCAATGAGCAATTCCGTGCGCATTATAAAGCTGTCCACAATGAAGCTTTTCTTGTGTACCCGAACATGCTGGAGGTGAGTACGAACATTACGGTGCGTCCAGTCACAGATCGAGCAGTTCATCTATTGTCTGTTGTACTAATTTCAGCTCAAATCGGCATTCGCCAAGTTGGACCATATGAGGCATCGATTGGACGAGTACACACGATTTGGCAAAGAGTACACCTGTACCATGCTGGTGGACTTGAAGAGAATAGCGAAGAAGATCTCTTGTACCTTGAAGTTTTAAAATAAAAATCGAACAGTACGATCCGCTACTGCAAAGTATCACCACCATACCCTTCGCGATCCTGCGCATTAATAGCCCTGAGACCATGAACATCCTCAGTCCGCCAAGATATCGGAACCGATCGTTTCGTGGGGCTTTTTTGCTGAAGGATCTACCCACCCTTGCGCTATTTCCTTCCGGCTTATGTGTTCGGCTTTCGGCGAGCAATATGTTTTTTTTTTCCCGTTTCGTGGGCTTTTGTCGGCTTGTTGGCGATGCGTTTCTGATGGGGAAAACATTTTCTTGGTAAACCATTTCGCACAGCTTAGATCAGTACAGCACCAGCTTCCGTTGGCTACTGAAACCATTGCGGAGCGGAAAAAAAAAACAAGTGGTTCGAATTGCGTGATTGCACAGTATCTGGGTGTATCGAAGGTATCTTACACGATCTATTCAAGCCCTTTGATAGGTGCCACGCTAGCGACCGTTCGATAGAAAGTAAAAATGGAACAAATAGTGAAGACCCGTGATGTAAGTTCTACCCAGCAGTACGACGGGTGTAAGCCATTTACTGACGTGCCAATTTCTTTCCCAAGGTGGAAAAGTTCGTGTCGGAGACGAAGTACTTCCTCGATGAGTTCGATTCCATCATCAGCCACTGGGACCTGTCGGGTAACTTCTTTCTGCACTATCTGATCGAAATCCACGAGAACGTGACACAGTTGCTGTCCCGGTTTACTACCCTTTCGCTCGAAGGTGTCGGAGACCGGAAAAGCAAACCCTTCTTCAATCTGAAATGTTGCGATGTAAGTAGCAAACGTGGCGAAAGGTTTGCGTGGCATTTTTGACATGAACTTGATAATGATAAACGATCGGCAGTGTGGTTGTGTGAGGGACAGCATAGGAAAGTGGCTAAAAATATCGCATACCGTACAGCACGAAAAACAACAAGTTTGGCGATCGATGCACAATGTCACGATTGACCGATCGAATGCATACCACATCATGATCGATTTCCGATTTAAATATAGCAATTACCGTGGCACCACCAGCGAATTGCAATGGTCGCACAGTAATGTGTTTGGATGT
>AXCM01011089.1:0-12335 GCA_000473375.1 Anopheles culicifacies
GGGGGTGACAAGACGGTGGTCAGTTTTGTTTTGTGCACATGAACATATCGATTGAAGGCAACAGCGTACACACACACACAGACTAACCACACCCGACCACCGAACGAGACGAACGAAACCGATTGAAGTTATTGCATTCAATTTCAGAATACACTTTTCCTTTCTGGTAACGTAAGCATCAACCCTCTTTTACTCTCTGTGGATGGTTTTATCGTTCGATTGTCAAACAGGGCTTTTTTTTATATGAAATGGTTCTGGAACTGGTGTTGAAATGGTTCTGGAACTTTAGTTTATCTTCTCTTGCACGTAGATGCTTCATAGCAGCGTTTGGTTGAAGGTGTGCGTGTGTGTGGGTCTTTGCTTATCGGTGGTTCTAGGGTGGTATCAATCGAAACTAAAACCGCACGTGGTAAAACAAAGAGCAAAATAAATTAAAGTAGTGGAAATATGTTCTGTAAAGTTAATGGACAATCCGTCATTCGTAGAACTTGTTTTATTTAAAAGAATTTGTTTTGCAGATTATATTTAAATTAGAAAAAATGGCAAATTTCTAATTAAAAGTAATAATATTTTAATTTAGAAATATACAGTTTGCCATCTAACTCCTATTTAACAAAAGATTTAAATGCCAGTAATTGCCATAATGGCGTCCAATATTGATTTATAGCTCATATTTTTTATGACACACTAATAGTGGAATAAATTTGTTTTGATTGCGAGTAAATAATGTCATAACAAGAGCTACGAAAAATAGTTCAACGCGTCGCAAACGGCTTGCATAATTAAGTCGAAAGAAAAACATCAAGGATACCGCCTTGATTTAACTTTCCCCAACGATGGTCAGGACCTGGACGCGCAAGATAATGAGTCACAACGGAGGACGACTCGTACGGAGTCGACAAAACTGCCAAACGTCGTGATCGGGCTGCACTCGCAGATCCGCAATCCGCCAATAAATAACGGGGTTGAATCATTTGGAAAAGCCAACTTAAACTGCGTGTCGCGAAAGCGATCGATACAGCGAGTGAGAGGGAGAGGGTGAAAGAAAGTAAGAAAAGGGAGCAAAACGACCGATCATCCTGTGAAGCCTGGATGCTTTGCTGCTTTTAAAGCGAATTGATTCCATGATGCTCAAGTCCAAAAACCATCCGTCCACCATCGTTCATCTCTTCTTCCACCGTTGGCCGACAAACATTGCCGGCCGGGCACCGCACACATCGGGAACATAAATCCAAAATGAGTTAAATTTATAATAAATATTATATATAAATTTAATGCTCGACAGACAGCCAATCGGGCAAAACATGTATTTTATAAGATCGAAGCGAGAGCTTTTAGTTCGACTTATGGTCACAAACAAACACACATACACATACACCCGTGCCTTCCCGTGGGGTGGGTCCCGGGGAGGCTCCATGTCGCTGAGCAGGAAGGGTTTTTTGTTTTATTTATTTGATTTCACATTTCATTCCCGCCCCGATAAGTACGGCCGTTTGCTTTGTCCCACACTGTGTCCCGTTCCGATTTCTGCGCGATCTGCGATTTGGTTTGCGCGATGTGTTCGCGGGCCACAGGACCGGACAGGATGATGCGTTCCTTGCAGTGTTTAATTCTCGCCTGCCTTTTATGCCTAATAAACGAATGCCTAAATGGTGCGAACGCTGTGTGTCGTGTGTGCGACTTCCACGTTCCCCCTGGTGTTCGGGATGATCGTCGGACAAAATCGACGATCGAACCGGACTAACACGAGCGCGGCGTTCTCGGCGTCATCTTTACGAAACCATCACCAGCACGTTCAGCGCACGTTTCATAAGCGCAAAAGGGGCGATGGCTGAATGGTTGGAACCAGTGAAGGATCGGTTTTTGATCGGCAAAATGTAATGTTTTCACCGTTTTTGTGTGCGTTTTTTTTTTTTTTGATGTTGAACGTTGAGCTTGATCTGACGCAGTACATGATCGCGCGAGTCTGCAGTCTGAGGGCACATGCCCGATGCATAGGTGTGTATGTGTGTGTTTGTGACAGGACAGACGGCCCTTGGGAATGGTGGACGACCACAAATGTCGGTGTCGGTTATTCATGCAATCGGAAAGTGAGGTTTTTAATTTTTTTTTCTACCATACTTATGCGTACGTTTATCGCATCGACGTGCGTCGTCGATTGATTTTTACTCCCTCCCTCTCCAGTTCCTCATACGGGGCAGTGTCTTTCGCTTTGGGCACGATCGCGGTTTATATGCATCGTTATTAAAATATGGAGTTCTTCCAACTTGTTTGTGTCTCTTTCCTGCTGCGGGAAGCTCAACTCAATCGGTGGAGACCTTCATCAAACAAAAACTTCAGAACAACCTTTTGGATTGGACACTTTTCCTCAAAGTCCCTCAAAACAGGGCAGTACGTACGGGTGGTTGATACTTTAAGTATGCTTTTAGTTTTTTTATTTTTCCCTCAGAGTTGTTGTTCTCCTGTACACCCCAGTACACCGATACGAAATGGGATGGCGATCTCATTAAAACGCTGTTTCCAACCCAATTTATTGACGGCTCGCGGGCAGCGCACTCTATATGGATTAAAGATTTTTGAGGTTAAAGCGATCAAGTGCGATCGTTGTTTATTACCGTCCCATCGATCAATGTATCGAGCTATGGGGGGGGTTAGGGCGAGGAGCCCTCCCTTTTTCTCCATTTATGTCGTTTCTTATCAACGCCTATGGTGGCGGTGTTCATCGAATGCTTGCTCGAGCACGGATCGCATTTTGCATTGGGAAGCTCCAAGCACACCCGGATAAAAAGCATTGATGTAATGCTCCGTCCCATATCGGGGCGCATAAACATGCCAAAAGGTGTAGATGCGAAAAAGGGGCAATTTTTATCACCACATGGTTGGTTTGGCAAAGGGTGGCAAAGGGTGAAGGGGGAATCCAGAGAATCCAGGGTAGTTTCTTGGGACGGGAATGCAAAATACGACCGAGTGAGTAAAACAGGTTTTCCCCTCCCAGAAGTTGGAGGAAGGAAAAAACGGCAACATTAAGGGTGGTGATCGGTGCAGAGCATAATTTGCAAACCTCCATCGTAGCAGATTATTGAGGACGCAAAAAAAAATGCATGGAAAGAGACGGCATGCAAACATGTCGAAGGGTTGGCCGCGGCATGTCGAACGTCCGAAAAGGGCTTTATTTAAATTTTGATTTCGGCCCTTGAGCCGCTTTGATAGCTTGAAAGCACGGAAACGTGTTGCCATAATTTTACCCCCCGCTTGAACCACCCTACATACAGACCTCACCCCTCTCCCACAACCATCTGATGCACTGATTTTTCATCCTTGCTATTTGTTTGCTTTTTCGTCCCTCTTTTCCACGCACACCCGGACCACGGCCGACATGCAGATATGAAGGAGAATGGTTGTACAGATAACGAGAACACAATCGCGAAACCGTCGGTGCAATTGTTAGCGAAGATGTCGGAGGAATTTGCCGAAAAGGCGGCAGCGGCGGCCCGGCTCAGCGATCATCATCTTCATCATCCGCATTATCAGTCGGCGGCGGCGGCGGCGGCAGCAGTAGCGTCGACAGGTCGACCCGATGGCATCACACCGAACGAGGATAATTTAAGTGAGGATGAAAACAATGAGGATGAGGAGCAGGTGGATGGCCGGAGTTCGGGTGCAGCGACGGCCGTGGATCGGGCGGCTGTGAACGATCGGGCTAGTGAGCACGACGGAGAGGAGGGTGGTGCGGAAGACAAGAAGGGTAATGGTGGTGGAGGTGAGTGTGGTACCGGTCGGAGCAGTCCCCGTTCACCGGTGTCACTGGTTGGGAGAGTGAGCGTGAATGAAGGGCTCGGTTCGATGATGGCCGGTGGTGATCATCGTGACGACCAATCGAACCTGGCAGCGGCCGCTGCAGCAGCCGCTCTCGGTGGTCCAGCCGCTGCAGCCGCTCTGGCAGCAGCAGCAGCAGCCGCCGCCGCAGCATCGGCAGCCAAAAACACCAACCCAGCCGCAGTTGGAGCGGGAACTCTACCGACGGGAGATTTCAACCCAGCCGCAGCCTTCGGATTCCCAGCACCCGCACCCGGTATGTCCATACAGGCGTTCCAGAATGCCATCGCACAGTTCACGGCGAACGCACTGGCAAACAACATGGACAATGATACGGTGGTGAAGAACCTGGCCATCCTACAGTCCGCCCTGTTCACGCTACAGCAGCAACAGTTCTTACAGTTCCAACTGATACAACACCTCCAATCGCAGCTGGTCAAGAAGCACACGGAAAAGGAGGACACGCCACTGCTCGGTGGTGGTGTGGGACTCGCAGGACTGGGCAGTAGTGCGAGTGGGCCTGGTGTAGATAGTGCAACGATCGGTTTCCTCAACAACAACAATAACAATCACAACCAACACAATCACAACAAGGGCAGTGTACAGCATCACACCAGCACTGGCAGCAGTAACAATGGCAGCAGTCGACATCACCATCATCATCAGCAGCAGCCACAGTCACAGCATCTGCAGCAAAATGTCAAAAATGAACCACAGGATTTGCGGAAATCTTCGCACGGTTCGGTCGACCCGGAAGACGAAGAGGAGGTAGAGGAGGAAGGGATTGAGGACGCGTTCAGCAAGAGCTACCAGATGGCAAACATGATGGCAGCGGCTGCCGCGGCCGCCAAATCGCATGTACCACCGCACGTCAGTGAACTGCTACGGCCCTCAATCCATCCCGTACCGGAAGAGGAACTAAGGTAAGTGATTCCTTGAAATAGTTTCATTTATTAATGGATAGAAACAGATTTGTCAAAGTCTGTGATGGATGCTAGCAGAGTTATTTGCATATTCGATTCGTGTTGATTTATTTCGCTCACAGGAAACCGAAAGCGTCAGACACGGGCAGCAGTATGTTTGGGCTGGGTGTCTCCGACAAGCGGACAACAAACAGCGAACAGTCGACCGTTGGTCAATCGAGTGCAGCGTCGCTGGGAAGTTCCTCAGGTTCCTCAGCACCGACGACTCAATCGCTGGTCTCATCGAACGCGACCAATGCGAGCGGTCGTTCGGAGAAAGATGAAATCCTGCCCTACCATCAAGATCACCCCGGTTCCACGGGGAGCTTTTCGTCGCTGGCGGCTAACATTATCACCGACCATGCACCGTCGATGCTCGGTGAACCGAACTCGTTAGCGATGCTGGAGAAGAAAGCACAGGAGGTGTTGAACTCGGCCTCCCAAGGTATCCTCTCCAACAACCTGCTCGATGAGCTGGCATTCGCGAACGATAAATCGTCACCGAATGGGCGCAATGATGCGGCACTGTTCAAACACCGGTGTCGGTACTGTGGCAAAATCTTTGGCTCGGACTCCTCGCTACAGATCCACATACGATCGCATACGGGCGAGCGACCTTACAAGTGCAATGTGTGCGGAAGTCGCTTCACAACGAAAGGCAATCTGAAGGTACACTTCCAGCGTCACTCAGACAAGTACCCGCACATCCCGATGAATCCGAACCCAGTGCCGGAACATCTGGACAAGTACTTCCCACCGCTAATCCCACAGGAAGCGCTGAAGGAGCAGCAACAGCAACAGCAACAGCAGCAACAACAACAGACAGGCCAATCCCCTTCCCAGCCTTCGTCGATGTCTACCGGAGGTCCGGGAGGTGGCCCTGGTGGTCCTAATGGTCCGGCAGGTTTCCCCGGTGTTGGAGATGGTCGTGCTCCACCGGGATTCCCACCGCGCAGTTTCTTCCCCGACTTTTACATCCCCAGGCCACCCCATCCCCAGCTGCAGGATCTGTTTGGTGCGGCAGCTGCAGCTGCTGCAGCGAATGATGCCGCAGCACGCAACCCGGTCGATCTGTCCCAGATGAAGAAACCGGTGGATCCGGTACCGACACCGACGCGTGATGCGACACCCGAAATGCGTAACATGCACTCACCCGAGCTCTCGAACGATGCATCGACGCCGGTTGGCGGGGCCAAGATTAAACAGGAACCGATGGACGAATCGCTCGATCTTTCGGACAAGTCGACGAAGGTAGGGTCGGGAGGATCGGGTCGATCAACCAGCACACCAATCCAGCACCATCGAGATATGGACGAGAGTAAGGATGGTTCCAAGGAGGATGCTCAGATGATGGACCACTCGGATCACCTTAAGGACGACAATGGAGGAGCGCTCGGTGGTGGAGCACTCAGTGTTCTGAACAGTTCAACCAGTGAGAAGGAATTCCCGTTAAAGTTGAAAAACAACTCGATTGAAAACCTGGCCACGGTACCGTCTGTATCGCCACCGTCGAGTTCATCTTCGGGCTCGCTCTACCAGGACACGGTGTTGGATCCGTCGTTCTATGCGGCGCATCTTCCACGCCCGGATAGCAACGATAGCTCTTGGGAAAACTTTATCGAGATCTCGTCCGAAACGTCCAAACTGCAGGAACTGGTAGACAACATTGAGAATAAGACGTCCGAACCGAACCAGTGTCTCGTGTGTAAGAAGGTCCTGTCGTGTCGTAGCGCCCTCCAAATGCATTACCGTGTGCATACGGGTGAGCGACCGTTCCGGTGCAAGATCTGCGGTCGGTCCTTCACCACCAAGGGCAATCTGAAGACACACATGAGCGTGCACCGGATAAAGCCACCGATGCGTACCCTGCACCAGTGCCCAGTGTGCCATCAGAAGTTCTCCAACATCTTCGTGCTGCAGCAGCACATACGGCTGCACACGGGTGAGATGACCGATCTGACGCCGGACCAGATAAAAGCGGCTGAGATTAAGGACTATGAGGGAGGTGTGCCACCTCCACCACATCCGGATGCGTTGCGATTGAACCCGTTCGGAATGCGACTCGCCAGTGAGTTCCACCAGCAGCAGCAACATCTCGCCCAGCAACAGCAGCACCAGCAGCAACAGCAGATGCATCATCAGCAACAGCAACAACAGCAGCAGAATAAGAGATCGTTAGAGCACTCGGATGAAGAGAATGATCATGAAAATGGACCGCGACCTGCCTCGGTCGATCGTGGTGTGACCCCTATCGGCAAGATGCCTAAAGTACCGATCCACGAAAAGCTGAAAGTCAAGACGGGCCTAACCTCTCCGGCGATCGAGAGTCAGGTGGAGGATCTGCGTACGATGAACCTACAGCGGCTCTCGATGCGATCGCTCCCACCGGCAGATGATTCATTTTCGCGAGATTCGTCCTCCGCCAGTCCTACCACCGCCATGTCCACCGGTTCCGAAGCGAAGCGCCTACGCTCTTCCAGCCCTTCGAACAACTCTTCCTCGACGGTACATTCGCGTCGGTCGCCAATCTCAACGCCCCCGACGGTCGGTGGTGCGGAACAGGCGAGTGCAGCGGGACGGGCCGCAGCAGCTGCTGCCGCGGCGGTTGCCTTCCCGTACGGACCCCCGTTTCTCGGTATGCCACAGTTCCCGCCATTCATCAATCGGCCGCCATTCCTCGGCAATGTTCCGATCGTGCCACCCGGTTCCAGCATGCCACCGTTCGGACTTTTCGGTAAGTACCAAAATGCCTCGCCCACATTCTACCCTACAAACCTTTCCACAACCTGCCGCCTTCGCATCCTCGCCTTCCAGTCCCGATCCGTCCGCTTCCACCCGTTTTACGTTCCACCCTCTTTCGCACCTCATCTTTTCGCCATATTTGCCTGCTGCTCTCACCGCTGCCAATCATCGTTGCGATCGTTGCCATTAGTAAAGATCTGATCGCGATCGCGTGCTCTCACAAACGCCTCACGTGTGTTGCGTGTACTTATTTTTTTCGTAATTCTTTTTTACGCGTTTCGTTCTCTTTGACAAGAGCAAAAAGAAAAAAAAAACACATACACATCCCATGTAGTGTCCCTTATCCGGTTTCAACTTTTTCCTCCAACCCATCTCTCTTCCCGAACCACCTCCAACAACATTCACCCCCTCCCTTTTCCCCGTTCCTCTCGCCCAACCCCCAAAAAACGTTAACCATATCGTTTCAGAACATTCAGATTTCTTATTACAGAAAATTTGATTAATTGTAGGCGTTCGTGGAAACACAACAACTTGTAATATTTGCTTTAAAACTTTCGCCTGTAATTCCGCACTCGAAATTCATTACCGAAGCCATACGAAGGAGCGCCCATTCAAATGTTCAATCTGCGATCGAGGATTCTCTACCAAGGTAAAGGAACAAAAAAACGAAACAAAAAAACAACCAACAAACAATACAACTCTTCCTTTTCCTATCTCTTTTCCCCTGACCAGTAATGAAATCACGTTCTGCTCTTTGGATTTTGTGTTATTATTTTCGTGTAAAATTAGCATTGAATTTAATAGTTTTGTAATATTTATTCGACCGTTTCCCAAGTGCCTTACAATTTGTTATCCGATGTGTTCTTACACCCGTTTTTATCCGTTTATTTCACTCCATTTGTTTTCTTTTTCTTTGTCAAATCTATTTCTCTAATCGGTTTACATGTTGAACTGTCTCGGTCTTGCAATTGTGTTTTACAATTTGCACTAGTATGCTTGTTTTAAAAATCCCCATAATTGCTATTTTCTTTATTAAAACCTGCTCTCTTTCTCTCTTGTGTCAATAATTCCCTGTTTTCCACCCCGACCTTAGTAGTGTGTATTTTTAATGTCCTCTCTCTGTCTCTGTTTGATTGAGTGTATTTTTTGTATGGCTACGTACTCGGAATTGTAAAACAGATAAAAGAATGAGATAAAACGACAATTAAACTTAGTTTACGAAGGCCGATATTACCGTTTTCACCGGAAAAGCAATTTTTATTTCCTAGAAAGTACCATTTTTTCTTGCAAATATATTTAGAAGATGGCGAAGGGAAAACATAACTAAAACGGTATAAGATCACTTACACAAAACACAAAAAAGGATCAAGTACATGAGACATAAAATAAAAACGCACGCTCCTTTATGTGGCATTTCAAATTTGACAAGCTAGACAAATGTCAACATTGTGCCTTGTTGACAATTATGAGATGGCAAACAATGGCTTTCTCTACAATGGGAATAAATGGTGAGGATCATAATCGTAGGATGCGTTATGCGTTACCGATCGCTTCCGAAACCTGGTGACCAAATAACAAAGACGCACCACGTTGCGGTTCGTTGAATCGCAACGGAACCCAATGCCGGGCGTAGAGAAAGCACTGGCGCGACAAACGAAATTTGTCGCACAGAATGCGTACTGAAACAAACGTGGACAAAACGAAAGAACGTTAGAGCGTGAAATGATCTCTTTTTTTTTGTTGTACGAAGAAAAACTACTCCTTTTCTTATTGGCTCTTTGTCATCTGTAGCAGGCAATTCTTTTTAGCAGCGCAATTATACACTCTAGTGGAGGAAAAGCAAAAAGAAACAGCCTCCGTGCAGGAAAAAAAAAGATTGAGGATTAAAATAGGCGATTAAATGTCGCTTGGAATCGAATACGGGCAGCAGCAGAAATTGAGACTTGCATTACAAAAATAGCAAAGAATTTCATGCTCGGAATGTGCTTATGGTTCGAAACGGATTGGGATTGGGAATAAGATGGTTTTTTTCTTCTCGCTCTTTGAAAACGACCGAAACCGTACGGTATAAAGACTAAAAACAACCCAACGCACCGATGGGCCTTCGGTGTGTCGAACGATCGATCGCTTTGACGCTACGGTGACATTTGGGCGGTTGGTGGAAAATGTAGAGAATTTTTAAAACTTTCCCCAACACCCTTTTCCTCGAAGCGATCAGGATGTTCATAAAGTAAAAGTGTCCCAGCAGACGTGCTCGGTTGACATTTAGTTTACAAAAATATTCTAAAAGTGTACAACCGCGGGGAGAGGAGAAAAGAAAGCCCACTAATTGCACATTACTTGAGCCCTTTTGTCGACACGTTGCTTGCGTTTTTATTTGCATACTTTCCATCATGTAAAGATCGAACGAAGCAACCGTTGAGCGGTGATCGGTTTATACACTGTCGTCTAAAATTAAGCACCCAGAAGTGCATCTTTGAAATTGATGTTGCTGTTCATTTCTTTTTAGCTTTCTTTTTCGTATGCATTTCTCTGCCCCGTCCTCGGCACTTTATTTTGCAACGATCAGCCTGACAACGATCGCACACGCGGCTATACTGACTAGTATCGATAACTGGCACGCACTTCTTGCGCAATACACGCCTCATTGTCGGTGTTTTGTGAGATTGTTTTCCCTCCTCATTTTGTTTTTTGTTTTTATTTGCTATTTGTGTGTGTGTGTATGCATTTTTGTTGTCTCAGTTAAATGTTATTTTTTTGTGTTCTGTTTTTCTTTTTCGTTTTAAATTCTATTTTCACCTTCTTTTTTAATCCGCTTTACCGCTTTGCGTGTGTGTAGTTTCGTTTTTATACTTTTATTGTTATCGTTATTGGTACTTCTTGTGTACTGTGTTATGTAGCAGCTTGTTATTTCAGTACTCAATGTCTCGTGTTTCGCTTCCCTTTAACAGTTATTGGGGACGAGAAGTTCTCCGTCCTGAATTCCCTGTTCAATTGCACTGATGCACTTTGTGGCTCGTGATTCTTTTTTACATTTAAAAAAAAACTGTTTCATCCACACTGCTACCGGCCTTCAATAAATTAGTGAAACGTTTGTTTTAAACGTACATTCCCATCAGGGTAGAATTGAGTTAAAAAAAGGAGAAATTCAAGAATGTTTGGAATGGAGAATTGTGGGAAAAGTATCAAAACACAAACGGGAAACATTTCTGCGTGGTGGTGAAGTTTATTTTAAACTTTCTACACACCAACAATTTAGTGTATCACATCCGCTTGTAAAGATTTAAATGTTGTTCTTTCTTCTTCTATATGTTGTTTGCTTGTTTGTTTGTTTGTTTGTGAACATTTTGTGCGCTTTTTTGTTTTGTTATTTATTTTCCTAAATATTCCTTTCTATTGCTTCCTTATACCTTTTCTTCTTCCTAGCTTTCCATCCCCCCTTTACTGTATCTTGCTACTTCTTTGTGTTTTTATATCAAACCAAACTAATGAGAAACTCTTCCCATTCGTTCTTGTTTCGCCCTTCCATCGTCTCACCTATCGCAGGGAAATATGAAGCAGCACATGCTCACACACAAAATCCGTGATATGTTCGGCAGCTCGGGTGGCAATTCCGGGGATGAGTCACGCACTCAAACCCCACCCCAGGATAACCATTCGCAGTCGTCCAACGGTTCGGAATCGCACCACCAGTCATCGCATCAGCAGCAACAGCAGCAAGATGGCGGTGCGCAGGACTTTTCATCTTCCGGTGGTGGAAGACATCGTTACGGTGGTGGTAGCCGCGAACGGTCCAGATCGGCCGGTAGCTACGATGATGGCCCTTCGAAACCATTGATGGAAATGGCCGACGGTGGTCCCGCCGGGTCGGGCGTGACGGACGAGAATGGATCGAGCAGCATGGCGTCGATCGCTTCGGACCGGGGCAGCTCACCGACACCGTTAATGGCTGGCAGTGCGGCCGCTGTAGCAGCCGCTGCCGCAGCTGCTGCGGCCGCCGCCGCTGCCGCTGCCTCCAACAACAACTACAACGAGTACGGCATGGGCAAGGAGGTGGTCGATCTGAAGAACTGGTGCCAGAAGTTGAAGGAAATGCCGGAAAACATTGCCGCGAGTTGATAATGTACGCGCGACAGTACGCTGGTAGGTGGGGGACTGAACACTTCCGGGCCGGGCAAAGGTTAGCCACGGAGGAACAGGAACAAACAAAACAATCGAATTTCTCCTTACCAAAGCTGAAAGCTGACACGAGACACGGTGCGAGCGATGGGCAGCTGTTGGAATTTAACAGAAAAACAAAAAAAAAATCATACAAACCACACAAACAAAAACATAATAATCAAAACACACAAACATGTGTAAAGATGGCGTGATTATGGCGCAATTTTGGGAAGGAGGACTCTTCGAGAAGAATCGCTGCGTTACATATCAAAGAACTCGTGTTCCGTTTTCGTTTTACCATTACTTTCTGCACTGCGCCTCCACACACAGAGAGGCAGAGACTTTGGTGGTGTTTTGGTTTTTGTAAATAGCAAAATAGTTACTCCACGTCACTATCACACATATTGGCAGAGTTGTGGTGGTTGGAAGGTTTTCAAGTTGTGCAAGTAAAAAAAACACATGCAAAAGTAAGTCAACACAATGTTATTTAAAAAAGTGAATAAAGTGTTAGATAAAATCATACAAGCAGGTAGGAGTAATGAAGGTACATAAAACAGAAGAAACTACAGGCAAATGAAGAAAAAAAAGCAACAAAAAATATACAAACCCCACTCCCCCCCAATCTAAATCGCTGTATGTGAGTGTGTGTGTGTG
>KI425555.1:0-11597 GCA_000473375.1 Anopheles culicifacies
AAAAAATGGACTATCATCAAATGCAAATGTACGCGGGCTACAATGGTGCGCAGTGCGATTATCCCGGGTGTCGTCGGCCAGTTTCCAATCTTTCGTGTTACACGGTGCCGGAAAACTCCGTACCGTACGGTGATGATTCGGATGAACAGTTCGCACACAGTGCAACGACGACAAACAGCAATGCGACAACAACGGATGAAGATTGTACGGACGATTGTACGCCAGTGCCGACACCGACTGCGATCGGAGCGTACCATCCGCCCGATGGTGGTCCTCCACAGTTGGGTTACTTTGTACCAATTAGTCCGGTGTTTTTTCGTAGTCCACAGTTTCGGAAAAGGTAGGCCTGGTGAAGTTGAGGTTATTCTCTTCTATTGGCAAAATAAATTTGATTGTTTGACTTTGTGGGTTTTCATTGTTCCATTATAATTCGTATTTACCTTTGATATTTATAAGATTTAAATTTACATTTTATTCTTTTTATCTCTTTTCATCACGTGTTATAATCAAAAAGGGACACAATTGATTCGAATCGCTCGCGAAGAAGCACCAGCTACTGTGGCACGTCCACACCGACACCCACGACCGTGCCCATCGGTACTACCATTTCCTCGCGCCGTTCCTCGCTAATTTCTGCGACGGCTTCAGCAGCCAGCAGTCAGCAACAACAGCAACCTCCACCAATACCTCAGCTACCATCGAAAACGGCAGTTGCAACAGCAGCTCATATCGATCTCGCCGAGAGCAAGTTTGCCGTTTCGAACAACAACTTTAACAACTCGTCCGTAAGCAGCAACAGTAGCAACAACCAAAGCAACAACCACAACCATCAAACGTCGAACGGTACCAGTGGCACCAGCGCTCCGTCCGCCAATGGTGTCCCGGATGCAAGTGTGCTCCGCAGCATACGGCAGGCGTTGGGTCAAGGCCACTTACCACCATCGAACAAGCGGCTACAAAAGTCGGAATCGGCCGCCTACTCCTACTTTAATCCAAAGCGGTTTAGCTCTCCACCGTTCGGTGAAATTACCGGCGGTACGACTGATCGGAGACTGAACTTGAAGAACAAAACGGCTAGCCTGTTTCGGAGCAAATCGAAGAAGGAACAGCGCACGTACCGATCGGTCAATGAAACGATCGAGGTACTAGCGGATCAGGTGGTCGAGGATGAGAAGGTGGTAAGTAAAAAACGTTCTTTCTATGTATTTTGTTTTACTTTATATTTGATCAAATTGATTGCTTACGATGATGTTGAAATAAGAAATGAGTTTGATGTGAATTTATCTGTATCCAAAAAATGGTTATTGCTGACCGGATTGTATACCTTTAGGCGTTTAAATTACACCATCAATCGTGGTGTAACCAACATAAGTGGTTAATGCTTCACTATGTAGCAGAGCTTGGAGAAGGTGGTGGCATATGATGATACACCTAGGTAATACTTACCGACGCATTGAGTTGCTTTGGAATCCTGAGCAATCTTACCATACTTGTAAGAAGGATAATGACCAATGTCACATGTCAACGTACTGGTGGATGGAAAACTCTCAGAAATCGTTGCTACTACCAAGAGCATGGGCTAGTTTGTCTACTCTAAAAACTCGCACTACTTCTGAGATTGGAAACTTTGACGAACATCTTCAGTCCAGATCATGCCATTATTCCAGATCATGCCATTATTGGCTTACGGCTCTCCTACATAGTAGATGCCTGCCAGAGGTGACTAAAAACCTCGGATTAGAGATTAAAGAGGCAAAAACCCACATGAACTTAATCGTAAAATTACAATCCAAATGTTACTAAAAAAAGCAATCAATTAATCATATTACAGATGTGTTGGAATTTATTGTACTGTTAATTTGTGTTTGTGTGTCGCAAAAGTACAATCAACTCCTTGATAATCGCTGCTCTTCATCTTGATTATTACGCATAATTCAGCTTGTAACACACTCATTCGAAATATCGATTCTTCCATGTGACCGTACACGCCTCCATCCGTACGTTTGCTATACTCCCCTTTTTTTCGTAGACTCCTTCACTGCAATCTGTTTGTTTATTATTCAAAAAGTCATACCGTCTGGTCTGGTTCTTAATTGTATTACGTCCGGCGTATAAATATGCTAATTTTGTATGCACCGGGCACGTCCGCTGTTGTTGGAGGCAGTTGCTGTACGGCCGACAAATGAATTCGCCATGTAAACAGCGTGCGTAAGAAAGAGATCGAGCGATAACGCGCCCAGTTTTCGAAAGGCCCTTCGGAAGGGTTTGCCGGTATGCTCTAGAGAGCTGCAAATAAAACAATAACAAACCCACATTGCTACATACGCGTGCTGGAGATGTATAATGGTGTTTGCGTACAACGCACATCTACATCTGCCCAGGACACGCTGTTTGGCGCCGCTATTTGCAGTAAGGATATTGCTAGTTTCACCTTTCGACAGACGATGGGGAGGTTTTTGTATGCAACAAACTTTTTTTTTGTTGCTATAACCACTACCATGAGTGATGAATGTCGATTGGCAATCTATCGGAAAGGACTATCGGTGTAAATTAACCAACAAAAATCCATTCAATCGATACAGAGGCAACGCTTAAGGAGAGCGGGTCATTGATCGCAGTACGATAACCTGTATGGTGCATTTCGGGGTGGAAGATAGGCAGATTTGCGGTGGACGGCTGTCCTTTCGTGCCAGTAGACGGTATCCTTCGTTTCAGTTCGGCCCGTCTGTCTGTGTGCCTTTGGCGGCAGTGCGTATGCGTTTGATCTTGTTTTGCTCGTGGACGTCGGCCCAATATGGTCTGGCAAATGTCTGGCCCCGGAATTGTCGCTCCGAACACACACAGGGTAAAGCGGAAGTACTGCATATTTCGAAATCGGAAGTGAACCAAGGGAGTAGGGACGGTTACAACTGGATTTCATGTTGGGAAAGCAAAACATAGACAGTGCGCATGGTCACGTTTCGTATTGGATGGACGTTCGCCAGCCCTTTGGCGGACGAAATTTACTACACATTGCTTACAGTTTACAGTTCACACCGTTCGGGCGCTGGGGGAGTCGATATCAGTAGGGAATCGAATACGCGTGCAGTAGCAGCAGCAGCAGGAGCAGGCAGTCCTGAGGGTAATGGATCGTAGGTGGGTTAGTTCGGTTGTTAAACCGATGTGCGTCCTTTAATCCTAGGGAAAATGTTACTGATAGGGTAGGTAGCTGATGGGTGAATGCAATTGACGGAAGTAAGAAAAACGTGCCTAGGCTTGTTGGGGTGCTATCCCTAAAGTCGACAGTTTGTTTGTGTTGTAGGTTGATACAATTGTTGTGCGCAATTTATTTCAAAAGGGTATTTCAAAAAGTATTATACTCTATTCAACATTCGCAAGTCACAATATGATGTTCATTCTGGGATAAAATCTCTTCAACTTAAAGATTGTCAATAATACAATTTGCAGAGAAGATAGTATTAGTAGCAAAGGAACAAGCTTTTTGGAGGCCCCAAGCAATATGAATGTCGGAGTCCCCATTTTTAATCAGATTTTATGTCACTTAAACTATGTCAGAGACTTCAAATTTTTTGACAACAAAACGGAAAATATGAAAAATTAAGTTCGATAACTTTTTATAGAAGTGGGCTCATAAAATCCAAAATGTCTGCTTAACGCTTGAAGCTTAACGACCATTTCTGAACTAAAGAACTGAAGCTTAACAACAACTGGGAGGGGAGTACGTAAGCCCTTAAGTTGATCGATCTTAATTCAAACATTTGATAGTATGTTTTTGTTTTTTGTTTGACAGTTATTTTTGTTTTTAATTGTCATTTTTTAATTTCTCATTAAACCCGTTAAATATTGTTAATAGAAAAGTTCTTTTTAATAGAATTAGATCAAGTAATTTCAGTTTATAGCTCTTCTTTGTTTTAAATTTCGAGAATATATCATAGAATTATCGAAATATTTGCATTTAATCCCTTATTATGCAGTATAAACAACGAATTCTACGATATTCGACTTACCATTTTGAGAGCATTTTTGCTGCATTGTTGTAAGGAAAATTGTACTTATTTATTTATTGTCATTGGAATACGATTTCCTTTTGCTATTTTTATGCTCTTAATCGTTATTGATTATCAAAATGGTGTAATCCTTTTTTCCGAGGAAAAATATAAAATTACGCTTCTCTAAACTTTCGGAACAACCTTACCGTGAAGTGCGGCGAAGTACTAACACTTTGCGGGTGATGTACGATCCGATTGCCGGTATAGCCGGTGTAGACTATATCGCGAATGGAAGCATCGATGGCGAAGGTGGTTTTTCCCGAACGGATAGTAGTGGAAACGGTTTTCCATTTTCATGGACAAACCGAACGTTAGCACGAAGATATCAGCGACGACAGTTTGAGTACGACGATGGACCGAACGCGTGCTGTTACACTCGTGCGATATCTGGCGTGGCGTTTGTAACACTTCGTGTCTGGCAGGCAGTCGTTTCTAACACGTCGTGCGTCAATGTTCTAGTCCTTCTAGAACTAGTGCTGTTGTTTGTGTAGCTGTAGTGAGAAGTTTTAGGGTACAATCCTTTGCGAGATCCAAACATTCCAGTATTTAATCACGAACACGCGAATCAAGCTTACTTCAACCCCAAATTCGGGTGTGTTTGTGATAACAACACGTGAAGGTGTGTTTATTTCCTTTTTTGTAACAGTGCAATGTGTTAATCCTTAATCAATACAAGAAAATTTAGTTGTATTATAAGTTTTAAAAAGTTTGGAATATTTTCTTGAAATGAAAAAGCACACCACCACTTCTTGGTCGCATTTCAAAAATATCATCCCCTTCAAGAAGTGGCACCGTGTCAAAAAGGGGGCGGTTTTCTAGTAGTGCGATTAGAGCTCGTAATGTGGTCACATTTTTGGTGGACGAGAAAATCGAAATAGCCAACACCGGCAACCCCAATGTGGCCTTCACACATAGAAGCACTCGAAAACGTTACCGTTCTTGCGGTGCCTTTTGCTTGAGGACCTCCGGACCTGAATTAGTGGCGCATATCTTTCTTTTTTTGTGTTGCCTTCGTTTTTGTACTATTGCTGTGGAGTTTGGAGTTGGTCAAACGGACCGTACGATGTGCGTCGTGCGTGAAATTATGATGAAATCGCAAATCGTGGCCACTGACCAGCCAGCTTCGAAATGAGGCAGTGAAGCGACTGACGAGGGGGGGGAGGTTGAAAGGTCAGGCCGCCCATTCATAAGCCACTGGTCCCACACGTGCAGCAGGGTGCGTTTCGTACGTTGGACAAGCCTTTGGAGGGCACACTATGTTTGTTGTGAAGAAAAGCGAAAGAAAATCAATTTTCTTGTGGCTTCATCATGCGTTACACCCTCGGTTGTGTGTTTGTTTGGATCATCGTAAAAGCGGCATTGCCGCTGTGTGTTGTTTCCTTAGAGTGTTGAGGTCACCTCCCTTCTCCCACAGCGAAAGGTGGAAATGAGATTGTTCTAATTCAATTAGCCCAAGTGGAACGCGCGCGCAAAGACAGTGGGCCACAAAACAAAAAAAGGGATTGGCCCTTGAAGTGTGTGTTTTGTGTAGAAAATGTTTTTTTTCGTTTCTTAAAGAATCCACACATAACGGATACATACAAATCAAGTGATTTTTGCTGGTGCCTTCCGTTTTAACAAAACAGCAACATGAAACTGCCAAAGTGGATAAGGCGTACGCCCAAATCAAATGTGGGCGTCAAGAGTATCGTGAAGTCATCCGGCCACAGCTCAGACGGTGGTGGTGGTGGCAGTCAACGCCACCGTCGAAAGTCGTGCTCGGCCGCACTGAAAGGGAAACGCAAACGTAACTCGTACGTTTCGTCCGCAATTACGACGAAAAACTTTTATCCTGCGGAACATTTCTTCAAGACGGCGGCACCCTCTCCGGCACAATTTGATGGCAGGGTGGAGGATGTAGACAAAATGGCACGTTACCGTACACTTCCGGCCTCGTTCGGTAGAGTCACCTATCAAGCGGGCGTACATCCAGCCGGCTTTACTGGCTACTATGGACCGCAACGTCAGCCACATCCGCTTGGTTTGCCAAACTGTAACGGTGGTTTTCGAAATCGACCACCGGTGCCAAACGCTATGCAATGGCAGCACCAGCAGCAGCAACAGCAGCATCCGCCTAGCGGTATGCAATACACACAACATCAGTATCAGCCCAATGGTATGCAATTAGTACAACATCATCTGCTGCAGAAACGCTTGCAGGTAGGCATATCTACGATTTCTCACGGTAATATCAGGCAGTAATGATAAAATACTCTGTTTTGGTACCAAAATGTAGTTATTAAAACATTTTAAGATATTATCGAATAGTTACGAACATGAAGCGATCAAAAATGGTCATGAAAAAATAGTAGCTTCTAGGTATTTTATGTGTCTTGATCATAACATGATCGCCATCGTTTGCGTGGGTGTGTCTGCAGACATTTTATTTTGTGATTGTATTTTAAGCGAAATTGTAAAATAATTTTGAAAAAAGCTTGCCGTAAAAATTATATAAATTTTTATAACAATAACCCAATAGCTGTTGCTGAACCGATACAAAACATTTCACTGTTTGAAACTGTTAAGCAAAAAGCCAAAGGGACACTTTTAATATGCGTCCCGCGTAAGTTTTCAACAAAAGACACACCATGCTATTGGTTTAGCAAATTAAACGTTTGCTTGAGTGTGTTCAAAGTTCTCTCTCACCCAACGAGATGGTGGGAGGGGGTTTCTTGCCTGTCTCCACCGTTTGCGCTACAAACGGGCGTTAAAGTCTTTCGTTCGCCTGTCGTAGTGACTCTCATTTTCTTGCCGATATGCAAAAAAACGGGGTAGCTGCAAGAACACAAATCGCAAACAAAGCGAAGCGAAACCGAAGCTTTTATGTAAATTCAATACGTTTCGGCCAAAAATTCTCCGTCACGTCAAGGATTTATGGTTGACGGAGCAAACCTTTTTTTTTTAAACAATCAATTTTTCGTACGGGGTTTTTTGGTTTGTCGTCCGTTTCTTCTGTCTGTAAATATTGACTTGTAGTGTTAGCGAATTCTGGCTACGGGTGTGTCGTGCCCGGTCTGTTCAGCCAGACGAGCTAATATTTGCCGAGAAAGGTTAATGTTACTTGAGAAGAGATGAGCGAATAGATAGATAAGTTCAACGAAAAAGAGAAATGTTATATTTGCTATCTTCTTTTATTCGATAAGAACAAACGAACTGAAAGCTAAATGAACCATTTATGGTACAGGCCAAAGTATGACGAACTGACGAATAAGCTTAACAGTAACCATTTTCGGGTTTCGGCAGGGTTTGTTTTGAAAAACACACAATTCTCTCAATCGCACCCTGCAGCGCGGTGCTGATATTCCCTAATGCGGGCTTTTCTATCCGTTCGCCTTGTTTTTGTACATGTGAATGGGTGCGTATTGAATCGCATACAGTGCGTTTCCTTTGCTGCACCACACCTCTTTTTACTTGTTTCGATTGCCTGTACATAATAAGTTTGAATTATATAATTATTGCCATTGAGGCTTACCAGTACGATTATGTATTTTCTTTATGTACTTAAACATTATTTATGAGAGAATTAGTTTTCATCATTTTACAGTGCAGCAGAGTAACTGTAGGGCACTGTATTGGAAGATTATTAACAAAGAACAGTAAAAGGGAGAATTGCCTGTGAAAACCGTGGACAAACGTCATCGTCGAAGAATTTGGCATGTTCAGGAAGGGAGAAAAATACCTTTAGCACGTTGTTAATCATACATGAGCAGAAGCAGTGTGGGCTGCAGTTATTTTGTGGATTACTGCTAGGACACATCATTTTGAAACTTAAATAAAAATATAAATATCCAGCGGAAAGCTTTTGTTAAATTTTATATTTATAGTTAAAAAGCTTTTTGCTAAATTCTTTAAATAAGTCTCTTTTTGTATTCAAATATGCGCCAATATAGGGTTTAAATACTCGATTTTTGGGTTAATTTGAGCGATTTGTAAACTTTTGAGATCAATATTTCAAAAAACAAACGGAAACTTTTCTGCTATCATCTCCACAGCATTTGATCAAAATCAATATTTACATTAAGAATAGTTATGGGATTTTGAGGACATTAAACTTCCTATTTCCTAAAAAATGGAAATAGTTAAAAATAAACAATTCTAAAGCATCCTTTGAGGTGAATCAGTTTCGCAAATTGATGCGAGCATTTTTACAGATGTGCAAATACATTCAATGGTAAAACAAAAAAAAACCCATTCTCACCTCTGCTGGCATCTCCGATGCCAAGATCGTACGATCTAACCAGCATGGCCTTTCGATTCCTTCCCGAACCGTACGAACCACTCCTTTAGCGGGTTTCTGCAAGTGTTATACCCGATGCGTGACTCACACGATAAGCTCGCCGCCTTTCGGTTTAACGCAGCAAACGGGGCTCCGGTCGCGAATTCATAATCGTTGCCACTTACACAGCGCGTCCTTCGGGGCCTTGCATCGTCCCAAATCCCTACCGCGTGTTGCCCTTCGTGGCTTCGTACTCCCGCCACCAAAGCTCTCGCAGTGGCAGCAGTTGCAATGCAACGCAGCAAGATTAACGCGAAAAGCTTTTTCTACCACTGCACGGACATAAATATCGCATTCCTATGTTGAACGGCCGCTGTCCCTTTCTGTACGTCCCGCTCCAATGCAAATGCCGCTGGCGAAGCGAAGGGCCGTAGCAGGATTGTGTAGCTGTGTGCGTGTGTCTCGAAAGCCTGTTGCGTCTCGTGTTTTTAAAACGGTTCGTGTCTCTTTCTCGCCCGCCTGGGTTACACCGGGGGCCATCTCTCTGGTCGTTTTCATAAATCAACCGTGCCTGCGACTTCACGACGACGATGATGATGATGGTGATGATGGTGTGAGAAAGAGAAATCCCGAAGCGTTGCGTATGGAGTGAGAGCGAAATGGCTGCTTCATTCGACACGACCCGGGGTCCAAATCAAATCGCTGGCGTCGTCCATTTTATTTCGTGTCTCCGAGCGGTCGACAGGGTCTCTCGCGTGATCCTGCGCGCCCGTTTGCCAGTGGGCTTTTAATTTCAGGGAGAACTGAACGATTGGTCGTTCCCTGGTGTGGAAAAAGTGTGTTTCGTTGGAGGAAAACATTAATCCGTGTTCGTTAGTTAACTAAGTAAGCTATAAAGAGTGGTTCAACTCTGCAAGGATCTTCGTGTTGGATGCTGTGGTTCTTCCTCTATCCCACTGTGTGTTTTTCGCTTGTGGCATGTGTGTGTGTATGTGTGTGGGTGAATGAGCATTTTAAAATCAAAGAATGCTTTGACGTAAAAAGCATCTACCTTTTCCCTGGTCTGCAAAACTGTCCGCAGCGTGGCGTCAGCATTATGTTTCAAGATATACAAAAAAACGAGTTCTGTAACAATCGCGTTCAAAGTGTCCTCGTGCTAATGTGTGACAATATTTCAGAGGGTGTGGGTGTTTATGTGAAAACAAAAACATTCCTTTCTCTGCGTGCATTTAAATATTCTAAAATTGAAATCGTTTTGGCAATTTTCATAAGCAACGCTTGTCGAAAACGTGCTCGGAAGGTAACATAACAAGACCAAGACAGGAGAAAAGAAGCAAGCAATCTTATGTCCTCTCAGCCAGTTGCTTTTGGTGCTTGAGGAGACCGTTCGATACGAACCAGAAAACCAGAAGAAGCAGAAGAAGAAAGAAGAAAAGAAAACCCAAAAGCTTCTTAAGATTTCGCGAGCAAAGACGAGAGCGTGTGCGAGTGAGAGGTACGCGAAGAAACGAAACGGCCACAACCAATCCTACCGTCATCATCATCATCATCATCATTGCCATGATCACTGTCATCGTTGAAATCACTGGAAGCTGCCGGGTTTGCTGTCTCATTCGTCGTGAAGCGAACCGCGTCGCCATGGCGATATAGAAGTGGATTCGAGCAGTTGCCTGTTGCGTGTCGCGAGCGAGCATTGTGCGTACAGTGTGCGCATATTTCAATGCGAGCCACCGTGTATGTGTGTGTGTGTGCGCGAGAAAGAGAATAGCGTGTGAGTGACAGAGCGAATTGGTTGTCGTCCAACCTCCGCAACCACCTTCCAATCCTGTGCGTCTGGATCAACCAGCAACAGGTACACACCACAACAACAATTCAGTCGATCAATTTTTTTTTTGGAAGACGAATCATTTACTGGGGAAAGGGAGACGCGACGCAACGAAAATAAAAACACACATAAGAAACCGGTCTCGCGCGTATGTGCGGCAATCCCTCTCTTCACGGAACACAGAACGCCACCCTCGCCAGGGTTTTGGCTTTGTTTGATGCTCGGTTTGCCGTTAAGGGAGTGTGCGTGTGTGATCGTGGACGGTGTATGCAATCGTCATTTCTACTCGCATCAACAGGCAGGACAGTGAAGATGATGATGATGACGAAGGTGATGGTGCGTGGTCAGCAGCAGTAGTACCTGTCATGGACAACAAGAATATTTCTGATCCTCACCGGGATTACGCAGGATATTCATAACGTCG
Source organism: Anopheles culicifacies (assembly GCA_000473375.1). Taxonomy (NCBI): domain Eukaryota; kingdom Metazoa; phylum Arthropoda; class Insecta; order Diptera; family Culicidae; genus Anopheles; species Anopheles culicifacies. The sequence goes on from KI425555.1 coordinate 10,554, forward strand.
GTGAAACATCACCTCCACTAGAAAGAACGAGAGAGAAAGAATGATCTCCGATTCCGTACACTTTCTAGGTGCAACTGAAAGAAAGGAATGTGACGGAGACTGCTACATTCTAATCACTGTCCGAGAGGAGGCGAGGCTTAGCAGTGTGTTTGTTTTGTGACGCGAGCCTACAGCGGAGAGACACGCATCATTCACCGCACACTACACACACCGATCATACCGATCGCCCACCATCGAAAACATGTCTGAACCATTCGCCACCTGAAGCTGAATTATAAATTCAAGGTTTTCGTCGGGACATAGAAAACCACGGCTCGCGCTTATTGCTTTCTATCTCTTCGGCAGGGTTTAGCTGAACCAGAAGTGTGTAGTAACCAGTGTTTCTAGTGGTGGTGCTTGCTTGCGTGCAGTGAGTTTGTGAGTTTTAAATGCCTTAGATCCGGCCAGCAGCAGCTAGTACGGCTACTACACGAGAGCTATACTACTGGTGCGGTACTTGATCGTACGTAAGGAATGCTGTACGCACCTGTTGGAGATGCAGTAGCATTATCGGTAACAGTTGTGGATGTGTACAGCGATTGTGGAATTAGTGCTGTTGGTCAGTTTAGCCGACCGGCGGTGGAAGCAGTGCGTCCCACGGATACGCTCCATTTCGTAAGGTGGTGGTAGTAGTACGGGCAGAACAGTGCCGGTTTGCAGGATGATGATGGATATGCTCGGGTCCCCGGGCGGTGGTAACCAGTTGCCTAATAACCACTTTCACAGTGACTCGCAGGTAATGTTGTGTTAGGGCTTGTAGACCGCATGTATGCGGATCACACATTCTAAGCTAGCAGTGGTTGTGTGGAATGTGGATGTTAGGATGGTTGTGTGGAATGTGGATGTGTGGTTGGTTAGGAATGTTAATGTGCTTAGAACGTGTCATCGGAGTGGGATATTGTTTACAAAGTAGTATCATTAGAAAACAATTTAAAATATCGCGTTAGTCTGCAATACGATCGTCTGATCGTACTAAAAAAATGTATAAATACAAGCACAGAGTGT
>AXCM01011111.1:0-10960 GCA_000473375.1 Anopheles culicifacies
AACCACAATATGTTGAACTATTTTGGGTATAATTAAGGAATGCAACAATCCTAGAGAGATTTTTTTCTACTTCCATTCAATTTAGTATTTATAAAATAAATCATGTATTTTATGTAAATCACAAAAAACAGGGTTTATATAGTTATGACACACACTGTATTATCTGTAGGAATTTTTTAAAACCCCAACACTATCAGAATCGACAAATAATTTAAATTAAAAAAATTTAAAATCAATATAATTCACTGTCCGTTATACCGTTCAACATATTACGTGTCCATATACGCCACGTGTGTGCCAAACAAAACCAACAACGAAGCTGTTGGTTCCTTTCTTTCGCTGAATTAAATTGTTCGCTTCGGTGGCAGTAAACTAGGAATAGAAATAGCCATTCTGCACGTGCCATTTGGTGGACGGTGGACAAAACGCCTGCTGTCCCAGTATCGTAGCATATCGAAAGCAATTCGTTAGCATTGAATGGATGTGTGTGCAGATACATATTACCCACCAGCCCTATGCTGCAGCGTCTGTGGTCAGTTTTCGGTTCTTTCCTGGTACGCCTGGTGGCCTTAAGATTGTCAACGGCAAAGGGTGGCCACCGTTCGAGCTTACGCGATTCGTTTGTCCCTTCGTGCGAGAGCAATACTGCAATAACTTCACAGACAGTACCGCCAGTATCATGATAACGGAACGAAGTGAAGGGAAAACAGACCATTCCAAACCAAAATAAAAAGTAAAGAGAGCGAAAGATCCCAGAAGCAACAATTTATCGATTGCGTAACAATTGGTTGCCGGTTCGCGGTCGGTTATCGGTCGGCTGATTGATGACCGCGGTCAGTTGGGTGTTTCACAAAAAGGGTTCACTAGGGGTGAAGGAAAATGTAAGACAAACGACGACAACCCCCCACCAGTGCGCCTTCCCTTTTCGGATGACGGCAGCAAACTGGGTCATGTGTGCGCCGGGGTTTTCCTTCCGAACCGTGCGGGGACGATTTTCTTTTTGAATTTAGGGGAAATGGTGCGTGAAAAATGACCGGTAGTGTGCCGGGGGAAGCGGTGGCTTCGGGAAAAGGGTGAGCCGTTTCCATCCGTTACGGGTAATGTGATCGCTTCGTCAGATCGGTGCAGCTGATTGATGGGTCAGTTAAGCACGGGCTGGTGATGAGACGTACGAGCAACCCATATCGTGCCGGTTTCGGGCGGGTGCTAGTAATCGTTGTGAAGTGTTAAAATTTCATCGTTACAATTGATTTGAAACGTGAAGCGCCTCTTCTTGCTAGCAGTGCACGGTTACAAAACCACACCACCTGTGTAGTGAAAGTCGAATGAAGATCATCAGTGGATGCTTCACCGGACACACGATCGCATGGCCGCAGGGGAGAAAGAGTTGTGGAAAATTGAATCTTTACCACATAACGCTTTAGCTGCACGTACTTGGTAGTGTGAAGCACGGAGCTGTAAAACATCTTCACCGATTTTTGGGGAAGATGGGGAGTGAGCGAGTGCTAATGCACACCGGATCAGTGCTTAGCTTGCTTAGAGCTCGTGATGAATGATCCAAATGGTTTTTCGAAGCACAAAATGGTGCAATGAAACACATGAAAGAGCATAAACGATCGGTACGTGAGCGCAGCGAATGAAAATGAAAAAGTAGCAAAAGCGCACTTATAATGAAAGCGAGAAGAAACTCACAAACAAAACAAGAAAACAAAAAAGTAATAGCATGTAACGCAAACTAAATGGAAATCAAATCAAAGGAAAATGAAAGATAAGAGGAAAACAATAAATATAAAAAATAAATACAACAATGTAAAATAATGGACAAGAAAAAAGGGTGGAAAATGAAAAATGTATAACACAACAAGAAAAAAAGAAAACAACAAACTAACTGTCTTTTGTGCACCGGAACTGCAACACGCGGCGTGAGTGTGTGATGTGGTGAGTAACACAAAAAAACATGCGTTAACATGAAAATAGATAAACCAAAAAACAAAAACCCCACCGTAATGAATCATATGAAAACATGAAACAGAAAAAGAGATAACAACGCGTTGAGCAAACGATTTGCCGATTAAAGACGCTTAAAAGGGAAACAACCAACACGATTATGCAACTCGTTAAGGAGGAGATTGAATTGTTGTTGCTAATTTTGCATTTTTTACTTTTTTTTGTTTTGTTTTGCGAGAGTACATTAATCCTTTTGTGAAAAGTGAAAACATTATGGCAAAATAAATATTGCTTTATAAAAAACAATTTGTTTCGGTCGGTTTATTAAGTGTTTTTTTTTTGGATTGAATATGAAAAATATGAATAATTCCATCGGCAAATACCATTCCGCTTACTCGTGTTTGTTTAGACGGTTGATGCACTTAAACGAAAAAAAAAACACAAACATTCTCTTTAAGCAAATCAGAAAAAATGGAGCACCCATTCCGGTGGATTGGATTGCGGGAAATTATTCATGCAAACTGTCAGTTCTGTCATGTTGCTGCGAAAGGAAGCGGGCAATTTGCATACCACAAACTCCTACCAGGTAGTAAGTTGCTAGCCAGGAAGGGAAAGAAAAACAGAACGAACTACACAACATGACAGTGGCTTCCGTTTTTGTGGCCGGACACTTGAAATGAAATAGTTTTAAGTAAGAAAACAAAAAACGGCAAAAGGATGAAGCAATTTATGCATGACATCTCGGAAGGAAGGAAAAAACGGTATTTCATACCATTCGATAATGCTCTACCGGGAATTGCTGCGGAATTGCGGCGTAAACAAAACATTCCGTTGGTAGGCAAATGATGGCCGGTGCCACTTTCGATATTCAAATGGAGTAAATACCGGCACAGTAGTGCGCGGTAGTAAATTATGCACAAGGGTCCAACAGAGCCGGAAAAACTTGCCACAGCGTTGGCTTGTTGCCGGGGGCTGTCTCTAGTTTGATGGATGCAAGAGTGTGGCCGCGTCAACATAATCGCGATCATACACACAGCCCCTTTCTCTCAGCTGTCGAACGCGCTCATCCAGGGCAGGGAGAAAAATAAATAGTTTTATAAATCTAGTTTCCACTGTACTAAAGTGACACAGCGCGATAGCTGTCATGGCTGTCAAATGATTTGTTAGTTCTTTGGTTTCAAATTTGTTGTTTTGCCTTTCCCCGTTTTTGCGTGCCGGCCGTTTGTTTGATTAACGCCTAGGGGATGGTTGTGTTCCGGTTTCCTTACACGGTAATGTCGAAACGCTTTGCAAATGGGTGCTATTCCATCCGAAAATAATCTATTTGTTAGTTGATCATCGTAACGCAGCCTAATTGCGCTGTGTGTAAGATTTTTGCAAAAAAAAGCATTCATTTACTAATTTATGTTTTGTTACCAATAATGATATACCGTAGCTCCTCTACGATTGCTTGCCAACACCGGTCCAACAGACAACAAACTACTGTTGTATTGCACTGACCGTAGTGGTTTCCGGTGCGCAGAGATATTATGCCCATCTAGGGCAAAACCGATCTGTGCGCCCGGGTAGCGTTCTGCGCACCCGGAAGCGTTACCGGGACCGGCCGAAAGGGTCGTACACATTTTTCAAGTTCAAGTTCAATCACGAACCAACGGCGCATGTCCCCAGACACGGGGAAGACACGATAAACTACCACTGCTATCCGTGGGGGTTTGTCAACGCGCTACAGTGAGGGTTCATTTTGTTTTCTTCTTCTGTGTGTTACTTTGCATTTAGCTGAATATGATTTCTGTATCGACACGAAACACACATTAACCGTGATGCGGTTATGCAGATATTGGAATCCATTTTTGGTGCGATATGAGAGGGTTTATTGGTTTCGCGAGAGGACATCGGTGCGGTTGTAGGAAACAGCGAACAACTGCGGTCACGGTAGAGTAATCGGCATTTAAATATTAAAAAAGTGAATAGCGCATTTTGCCATCTCTTAAAACAATATTTAATAATATGAAAAATGTTATTTTTTAATATAAAATTTACGATTGTTTCTAAAATTTTCCATAAAGTTTGATTTATTTTTAAGATTTAAGAAAAAAATAAACACATGTGCGATTTTTAAGTAAATCCATCTAACAGCTGTCAAATGAATAGTGTTAGCTGTCAGATTATTCAAATTACAGTACAACACCGTTTATCACTGCGCATCGGCAACTCTACATGTTTGCTGAAATGAATGCACAGTTTTTATCTTAATTTATGGTTTATTATTGATAAAGAAATCGTTTTTTAATCACTGGCGTGTTGCATCTATCATTGTCATTGTTATCTGTCAAATCTCCTTTGAAGGTGTCATGTTTTATCTGCGCGGATAATCCGACTCCCCGTTTAAATGGCTTCCAAATAATCAGCGTTTCATTGCACTTATTATGCAATGAATACATTTGTTTGTGAATAAATGATATGAATGAAATGAATGGTTACCATTGTGCCTCTTGAACAGGCAAAGAAAAATAAGAACCGTTTACTAAAGCTGGCATGTTATTCGATAAAAAAACACAGTTGCAAATCCCGGAAGTCGTATGTCCTGGTCCAACAAAAGACGCAGCTTCCGCATTGCAAAAACACACAGCAGAGTTGCAGCAATAATAATGTCTTGTGCTCAATTTCGCGGTGTAATTTTAGTGCGGTCATATAAGACGTCTACGAATGCGATGGGGGGGAGTTATTCAAACCTAACCCAATTACCATAAATTTGAAACAAAATGGTCAAGATCAAATGCCATGCCGACAGGATTCGTTTTTAGTATCAGAATTTAGTGAAGAGCGAGAATTTGAAGAAAAAAAAACAAAAACAACTGTCCTGTATGTCACCACCCCCGGGTGTCGTTATGGTCAAACAAAGCGCCGAGATCTTAAAATCCCGACTGTACTGTTTTACAAATCGTATGGAGAAAAAAAAAACAGGACACCGGGGACGGGACGAGTGGGGAAATAAATACACACTCACATTCATAGTAATGGCACACGGGTGTGCTTGGTTCATTCGTATCCATCGAAAGAACCCTAGCACTGTAGCAACGGTGGTCATCGGTGGCACCGCAGCAGCCGTCCTCATCGAACGCGGTATGATAATCAGCGATGGTGATCGTGCATAACGATCAATTTCGAGGTTTTTAATGACCTAACGTTTACCATTTTTGGCGTGCGCTTACAGTTTGATTAATAAGGCGGCCTCTGCACACACACACGCACAGCCGCCGTGCGTGGTTCGATGGCGTTCCGCGTCCGAAGGCGCATTGGTTGATAATGCCCGTGAGAGATCCCGTCCGAGTGCGATCGTTCCTTGCTACAATTCTTCTGCTCCTCAACGATCCGGCGTGCTGGCAATTCGACGGAAGATAAACATGCAATTGCTGACTCGTAAATCAATACACTCCAGCTGTATAGCTGGGGTCGTGGAACGTGCGGCACCAACAACAATGAGCGCCTTTCTGTCGCAAGCGGCGCAACCGATACAGCACCGATTCTGCGTTGACGCACTACGCACAAGTGGGGGACCATTGTGTTTGGCCCTTGTTTATCTTCCGGAAGAGGTCGGATTTTGCATGTGTTTTGTTGGCCGGTGCCGGTTTCAGGGTTAAAGTACGGTTATGGTAAAAGCAAAACAATACAGGGGGAGGACATGAATGACGAAGAGATTTCGTGCGGTTTGTTTTTGTAAGTTTGCCCGATTTGGAAAAGGCACAAGATTGAAATGGACAAGATTTAGATGTTGGCAAAGGAGCGATGCGCCTGTCAGTTTGTTTCCCGGTGCGGATTGGACGCACAGATGGGTCGCAAATCAACCGGTTGCCGGAAGGTTCCTTTGATATTGAAAGGGCGAAGAGTTGTTGTTGATTATTTCTAGAACATTCTAAGCGCCTTTTTGGGGTTGAATATTCTCTACCCGCGATGGTTAACGAGATTGTCCGTTTGATATGTAAAGAACTCACTCGTAATATGTGTTTTTTATGATGATAAAGCAACAAATGGGCGTTTAGATAATTAAAACCATATTCTTTAATGTCTTTCCTTCACCTTTCAGTTGTTTAAATTGGTTCCAACGTGCTACGCCCAACGGTAAATCGCTTAAATTTAAACGAAAAACAAAAGACTTCAACACAAGCGACGAACCTTTCCCTCATGGCTTTGATTCGACAGCTGCTTTCAAATGTGTCGAAAACTGTCAAAGGTGGTTTTGTTTGTTGCCTTTCACACGCTACAGCCACACTATCACTCCCGTCCCGTCCCCGAGTGCCGGAGGTGCGAGGGGAAATGGTTAATTACAAAACAACGGCAGCACCAACGACTCTCACACCGATCGGAAGTGGGTCTAAGTAATTATGTACTACAACCGCACAACGTGCTGTTGGTGAACTGCACGCACACGGTTTGCACGCGAACACGTTGATTGAGGAAAACCACTACACGGCGCGGAGAAAGGAAAATTTGCCCTCCCAACTACCAACCCCTTAACGTGGTGCAGTGACGCGGAAACCCGAGGAAAAAGTTCACCACCGGTTCGGTTTGGTTCCCGCGTGGCATGAGGAAGCGTTTTCGTAGAGTTTTAGTAATTGTGTGTGTGTGTGCTAGGGTTGGTAGACAAAGAAGGAAGCTAATACATGGGAGGAGGGAGCCGGCATACCGGGAAGAAATTCTGCAATTTGATGGGAACATGTTTAAGAGAGGTGGGGAATGATTGGAAATGTCGTTGGGTAATGAATCGGGTCACCTTTCCTCTTCGGCGATGGTGTGTTGTTTGGAAAATTGGTTCGTCAAATGGTCATGCGAGTATGCCACGGGAGGTTTAATTTTCCCGCCACTGGAACACTGGAATGGGAATAAGTTGGAACTGGTATAACTTTTCCTACCGCTGATGGTACGAACGACGGGTGCAATCACGACGTAGCATTCTTGGAAAATAGTTCGTTTCTCCGTTTTTGTTAGAGAGGCATTTGAAGCTTTTGAGGAAAGAAAGTGGCAGTAATTTTAGAAAAAATGAGAGATGAGAGAGTTTATAGGGGGGTCTTCCTTCCATCTCGAAGTTATTGGATGGAACTCGTAGACTAACTCGTACACTAGCGAATGATCGTAACTATGTTGGAAAAATTAGTAGCATTTGGAGTGTTGCGTTCATTGTTAACGGATGTACACTCAGAAGGATCATCCAGAATTCCAAACTTGATTTCCCAGAGATTCAAGAATTTACTCTTCTTTAAAGGAATCCGAATGTACTGCAGGATGTCTAGAGAAATTAAATATCTGAGTATTTTATTCTAATGTAACCCTTATTAACTGTTATTATAGTTGTCAATATGATCTTCCTATCCCGATTATAAGATTGAAGTTTGAATAGTTTTAGACGAAAAGTGGTAAACAACTTAGAGACACCCAAACGTAGAAGAAGATATTCGAGGAATAATTTGTTCTTCATGCAGTCTTTCACGATCACTTAGATTTTCTAGTCCTTCAAGTTAGTTCTCTGAGTTATTATTGAAGTCTGAGACGTTCGCCATATGTATGGGACGATGTGTCCTGCAAGGCGCTTTAACTTAGTCTTTGGGCTTAAGGATGCTTCTACTTATTCGTCTAGTTTTGTATTATACTTATTATTGAATGTTAAATATCTTAGCAATAATTATGCCCTTCGTAAAACTCTGTTGGAATATGGCCCCTTTGACTTACCATCATCATTTTATGTCATTATTCATAACTCGTTCAACTTTATCGGCTTCTCAAACATGACCTACGCGTGAACGTAAAGTTGAAATAATTATTAAGGACAAAACCTTAACGTACTATCGATTTCAGAATGAAGTGCTCAGTAAATGTGACTGCTCTGTACACAGGTCGCAGATAACTTTGAACGGAGGATACACCGGAATGCCATTACAAATCGGTAGCAAATGCAAATACCTTGCACCGTATGTCAATTAGTACGCGAGCAAAGGTTATTTATTGAGCGATAAAGTTAAACAGACTATTGACACGTTCAAGACGAAGGTACACCGATCGGATGTGCTTCAAGGGCTGGAATAGTATGCGCATGGGTTTTACGTAATGGAAGCAAGATAGAATTTATCGCCCGTGCGGTGCTGTACTTGAATTCCCCTCAAGTGCTAGTTGCTGTTTTGGAATTGTAAAACAGTGCAGTGTTTGTGGTGAGTTGAAACTAACTGAGTGCATGAGAACGTCTCCATCTTTTCTCTACATTTCCTTCACAATATCTAAATTTCGTATCTAACAGATAAGATTATAGAAGTCTTATTGTTTTTCTAATTATTTAAACAAAAAACCTCAATCCAATAATGTAAACCCAACCTTGAAGCTTAGTGTCAAATCATTCTGACGTCCAATGTCAATAAAGACATTTGACATTTACGGCTCTACGCTTTCGTTGGTGCTTTATTCTAGAAGTACTTGTAGACTTCCACGATCAAAGTGTTAATTTTATTAACTCCCTGCTCAATTCTCCATTTCCCAAACCTGGCTAGAATAGATCTCGGATTATCTTGTTTCCCTCCCATTAGCATTGAATCGATCGTACGTTTTCACTCCCGGGGTTTTCTATTTTAAACTTTTACATGTTTCCTCGTCGTCCATCTCTCCATCCAGAGCACCTACTAGAGCACCTAGTTTGCCACAGAATAATCTATCCCTACGGTTCCCAAAGGAGTCGCTACATCGGCCATACATATATTGATGCGTCTACCATGTTTGTAACGACAAACGTTTTTGTTCCGTTTACGTTACCATTTTCCACACCCTTTGCTGTCCCTATTCCAGCTTGCTAGACGCAATGAATATGGATACGGTACATGCTCTACGATGCGCGACTCACCCGACATCGAGCGCACTGGAATGGCCATATTTGTTAGGTTAGAGGATCGCTTGTGGTCGGATCGTTAGAGCAACACGCTCGCCGCACTAAACATGATCATCATGATCGTTCGTTTAAGCATCCCGACGAAGGGGGCTCGATGAAGGGTGGAAAAGAGTGAGGCCCTCGTCTGCAGGGGCCGTTATAACAAGTTAATAAAACTGTAACGGATATTGTCGGTGTTTGGTGCAGGGTGAAATGAAGTCACCAGTGGGTGATCGTGGCTGTAAGAGGGCGAGACAAAAGAAAAAAAAAAGGCAGAAGAAATCATCGAGAAGGACGAAACCCCCCTCGCACAAGACATCGATGAATAATCGATCCGATCCGGTTGATCAGCTCGATCAGCTCTGGAACTGGAACGGATTATATGTGTTTTGTTGTTGTTGTTTTTGCTGCATGTTCCACCCCTACACCCTCTCCCCACCTTCCTATGTGTGATGAGGTGATGAAGCTGACGGCCAAAAAAGGGGATTTACCGGAGCTATTAAGCCCGGGCAGCTTCCGCGGATACGCAAGACACCACCAGAAGAACCAGAAGCGTATACTGCGCTTTGGCTCGTACGATGAGTTCAATTTCATGGCCATGGTGGGCCGTGATCGCGAAGGATGATCCAGCTGAACGTCTTCGGGGCTGCAAAGCCTTCGGTGTGCCTTGATTTATGTTGCATTGTGTTGCACGTCTGTTCGTTTCGTTTCTTTTTTCTTCTTCTTACGATTGAGATTGGGGTTTGGGAGGGTTTTCCAACCCAGTCAGGGTTGTCTCGCTTTTATTTTAATGGGTGCATCGTGTGTTGCACTGGTGGCAAGAGTGCATCGTTGATCGTTGCGGTTCGATTGCATCCAGTCCCACTCACAGACAGACAGACGGATGGATGTGAACGAGCGCGAGCTACTTTATTACCTTTGAGGATTGGATTCGTTAATCTTGGATCGTGATTGGGGGCGGCAAAGAGCGATTCCAAAGGGGAGGAACGGGTCGGCTGTCTGTCACTGCGAGGTTAAATATTTGGACATTCAGACAATTGGTGCTTGTTGCACATTGCCAGAGTGTGGTTCCGGATTAAGGATGAGATGAAATTAAATATAAAATTATTTATTCAAGATGCGAACTTGTTCAATAATAACATGGTTTACCATATAGAAGAATTATTAAATAATCTATTCCTAAGAGGTGAATATGAGTTCACTTCAGAATGTTCCAGAGAAGATGAGACTTTCAGTGAAAGTCAACATCTGTGTGTTTCTTCTTCCACGACTCTACAAGCTCTAGAGGTCTTGGCCTGCCGTTTATGGCTTCCGGGAGTTGGGTTCACCCGGAACAGGATATGGTGAATCCTGTGCACGGGTAAATGGTCCAGATGAGATTCGAACTTCGGTCCTGTCCGTTCGAAAAATGTCGCGACTTTCTCGTCGGCCATCGAGCCGCTCTATTTCAGCACCATTACATTGGATCTAATATGACTGATGGAGATAGACCAGGATCGGTTCAAATACCTATTGGGACCGTTCCCTCATACGTAGGACTGAATATCCTTCTGCTTGGAACTTGGAACAAAATTACAGAAAACCAGATATTGCTGGTGAAGATGGAGTGGACAATTAAAGGCCAAGGTCTCTCGAGAATGAAGCTCCTAGAATAGAGCAAAGTCTCTGAGGTCTCATAAGCCGCGGGGCCACGACGGTTGAGGATATCCTCAGAACTCAAAACTTCAGGTTCTCACGAGAGTTTTTGAGGAATCGGTTTGACAGATCCAACGGAACAGCTGTTCAGAATGTAAACAAATCTTGTTTCGTTTACCTTGAACATATCGATTGTTTTGTCATATACACAAAATTAGTATTATTTATTTTTAAACAACTCCTAAATGTTGAAATGATTTTTTCAAGTTTTCCATTCTTCAACCAAATACTTATCATTCTTTAAGTTGTCGTGATAAATTAAAGGAATTTTTTATAATTTTTTTTATAAAAGCTTTCGAGAAAAAGTCCTTATTTCTCACCAAAAAAAATGGTTTAAAATGTGATAATAAAAAGATTACAATCAAATGGTTTACATTTCACAAGGACAAAGGATTTGAGCAAAATCCTCAACGG
>AXCM01011143.1:0-10517 GCA_000473375.1 Anopheles culicifacies
GGAAGCATCAGCGTTACGGTAGCGTAAAACAATAACATAGCCTTTGCCGTATTTCGGTACCATATCGTCATCTTGCAATCATGTTGATATGCTGTATCCTTTATCAAGAGCAAAACTTCCGTGAAGTAACCTTCGTAGTCCTCCCCCCGACGTCCCTCACAACAGATCATCATATTGGCAATGGTCATCGTTTGCAGTATGTTCACAATGTAGTAGAGAATCACTATGAAAATTGGAACCTTCGGTTGATACAACAGGTATGGGTAGTAGATAAACAGAACGAACTGCGAAGCGATAGTTAACGTCGTCGTAAGAACGGCAAACATGTAGCGGAAAAATGTTATCACCCGAAATCGTACACCGCTGGTGGAACAATTTTTCTGGAACAGTGAAAGCGGATACGGTGCGAGTGAAAGACACTGCGAAATCCGCATCGTCGTTCCAATTGTTTGCCTAAGCTGTTGACGCAGTCTATCAATTTCGGTGTTATTCCAAGCCATCTTGCAAAACGATACTAAATGCGGATAACCCTGTCCGGAAGCGCACAGGTTAACATGTGGAATATTTACAATTAAAAATTAAAACAACATGGGCACAACCCTGCCATTGAATTCATGTCAATGCATGTAAAGTGCTCACGCAATGGTACAATTTTACAAGCAGTCACATCAGTTTCAAGCGTAGTTGATGTCCCTCTTTATAATTTCAAGTGACTTCATCAAGAACTTACCGTCATGTTTCGTTCGTTGTTGCGGGAATAATTAAATTCATGCAATAGCAGCATTGTGCGTTCATTCTGCAATGAAAACGGGATCAAATCTACTACCAAACTGCTACCGACGACTACTAATACGACGCTTACCTGTTGTTGGATCGTATGATTCGATTTGGCAATTACCATGAAGAAGGTAAAGTGTACCAAGGCATGCAGAAAGTAGACCCACTGGCTGTACTCCGGTAACACGGGATGGCCGATGTTATGGTACAGTTCGATGAGCAGTATATTGATTTGAATGAATGAGGAAAGTACGATGGTCAGCATCAACACACCGAACTGTTTGTTCGCCTCGCGTACCAGGCGCATTAGGGCCATGTGCAGTGTGGACAGTTTTTCGATTGTAGCCACATCGTCCTGGACAGTGTGGTTCTGCATTTGCTTAACATTGTGCAGTCTTATGTAGCTGATTGTTGTGTGTTTACTGTACGGTGATCGTTCGGGATGATTCCTCTCGAGCAGTACAACTTCACCCAGTGTGTCACCTAAACAACGCACTATTCCTCCAACTGACGATAGTAATGCCCGATACAGGAGAGTGTAAAGAGTTATGGTAATGTACGGTGCTATGTAGCTCACGATCAACAGCGTTGAGAAGGGATGTTCGGTACCTATCCACGTTGTGGTCGTGACAATCAGCGTATGACAGCAGTATAGTAAAAACAACCGGTTGGTGATTATTGAAGTTCCTCCAAGTACTCGCTCCAGCTTTTCCGCATGATCGTACAGCTGCATTACATGCACTAGTGTGTCAATAGTTTCCCGAAAGTACCGTCCACTTAGTCTAGATCCTGCCAAACCTATCAGCACCAGCAAAACTCTCAACCAACTCTCCACATGATACATGATTCGAATTACGTCCGGAAAGTTCTTCTTGTACATTAGAAAGGGATAGTAAATGTACAGCACCAGATAGGAGACCAACGACATACCGAAAATAAGTACAGGCAGTACAGCGTTCAAACAGCACATTATCCTCGCACGGCGTCGCTTGATATTTTGTTGTAGGACATAGGATGGGTAAGGCAGGAAACCGAAAAATTGTGAGAAGTACAGAAGTAGTGGAATCTTTTGGATTAGTAATCTATGGTAGAATGCTTTATCCGTCTTTATGGGATCCATGTTGAAGTCTAACTGGGTTATTTTATTGGAGGTCTGAGTAGTTTACAGTACCTGTGCACTGAGTGCATTGCATAAATAATGATCTCGTTTCATATGTGCGCGATAACAATCTCATAAAATAGCCACCTTGATGCGATAATTCTATCTCTCTTCGTTAGTCTTATCTTCACAAAGTATCTACAAAATAAATTAATATTTAAATCGGTGGAAACTCGCAAGTTCTACAAGCACGAAACGGTTGCACTGTAATCGCTGATCCCTTTCTGATTGTAATAATGTTCAAGATGAGCTCGCCATTATGAGTTGTTCAATTCTGAAGATCCGGATCCGGACTGCCTTCCACTGATTGAACTGAAGATCAAAGCAAAAGAGATGTTCTCAACGACACTACAACTATTTCTGTTCTTTTCGTCATGCATTTATAAACTAACTCACATTTTATTACAAATCAAAAACCCTTGAACATAAATTACACGAGTTGAAATACGCGTCGTCTTATCGCCACCATAGTTGGTGCCGAAGAGAGCGTTTCACGAAGAAAGAAGTACTACCCAATGATAGCCGAGGACACGTCGATCGCTGTCACGTAATGACAGGATCGAGTAACGGCGTTATGGTAAGCACCGGCACAACAGATTTCAAAAGGAGAGTTGCAAATAGTTCCACAAATCTACAATCCAGTGTCGGAAAACTGTATCAGAACAACCATGATAGAGGTGATCGCTGCAACAACCTACGATTGAAAGGTACGCTTTGTATTAAGTATCGATGCAGATAGACACTTACTTACATTAGAGATTAGCCTCATGTCCAAATTGATCATTCCACAGGCCTGATGAATATCTTGCAGGATGGAAATTTGCGTAATGTAATGTTCAATCTGAAACGACTCATTGTAAACAGCGGCTTAGCTGATCGTGCGTCTTCTAATAAGATCATGTACACTTACCGCTCCATTTGTTTCCAAGGTGCATGATGTTCTTTTAATTTTGTACAACATAAAAAGCGTGCGTTGGTTCTAAAAAAGCAAAGAAGTAAAAAGTAGCTACTAAAAACCGATAACCATACACCAATAACTCACCTCATTCTGTATCAAACGATTGGGATAGGCGATCAAGATGTAGAAGGAAAGTTTAGTCGCCGCGAACAGAAACTTCATTACGATGTATAGCTTTCCTAGATTTCCCAGCTTGATCGATTGGTACAATTCAAGCAGTTCGATATTAACACTAGCAAAGGCGGCTACCACTATCAGGACAATAACCATCCCGAAATTCCCACTCAACCTTCCGGCGATCTCAAGCCCCCGAACGTGCATCAAACGAAGCTGTTCGATCTGTTCCAAGTGTCCGAAGTTGATCGATTGTCCCAGGATGTTGTAAACGTGGTGCTTTTGCAGCAGTAATGGCGATCCTAAAGGTTTCATGTTCATCAGCGGTACGAGACGCTCGTTCAGCTTACGCAAAATCGACGAGAGATGGATTAACACGGAGTAATATTGCATCAATATCAAATAGCTAACGATGAACGGAATAGCATGCGTAATCACGCACGGAATCGTGCCGATCTCCTGTATAACTGAAGCCATAATAACGGGAAGTAACAGAGTTACAGATGCATACAGGAACAACAAAGCTCTAACTGTGTTGCGGTACCATATCGACGTTTTGCAATCACGTTGGTGTGCTGTATCCTTTATTAAGGATATAACTTCCGTGAAGTAACTTTCATAATCGGTTCGACGCCCTTCACAACCGATCATCATACTGCCAATGGTCATCGTTTGCAGTATGTTCACAATATAGTACAGAATCACTATGAATATTGGAACGTTTGGTTGATACAATAGATGTGGATAGTAGATAAACAGAACGAACTGCGAAGCGATGGTTAATGTCGTCGTAAGGATGGCAAACAGGTAGCGGAAAAATGTTATCACCCGAAATCGTATACCGCTGGTGGAACAATTTTTCTGGAACAGTGAAAGCGGATACGGCGCAAGCGAAAAACACTGCGAAATCCGCACCGATGGTCCAATCGTGTTTCGAAGCTGTTGACGCAGTCTATCGGTTTCGGTGTTACTCCAATCCATCTTTCCAAAGCGATACTAAATGGGGAATGACGCTGTCAGGCTCGCAAAACCGGTAACGCAAGCGGAAGGATTCCCCTACATGACGGATATTCACGATTAAAAATTAAAACAACATGGGTACAACCCTGCCATTGAATACGTGTTGCATGTGAAGTCATCACGCAATGGTCACATCACTTTGAAGCGTAGTTGGAGTCTCTCTTTATAATTTACAGTTATTCTTTGGGGTATGGAAGATCGCCAACATTCAAGCCTGTTGCGTGAGCTGATGTCCAAGAGGTACGTCTAGATACTGATAGGGACTTTAAGAGAAGTCCTTCAGAATTGAGGATCAATCAATAGAGTCGGAATTCCTTATATTCAAATCCATTTTATTGATCTACTCGATGACAGCAAGAAAAGAATGAAGATGGAAACATATCTATTGGCACGAGCTTTTCGCGGCCGAAAACTGGATAAGCACTACTAGAATATTGGTCAAACCAGCTACAATCTGAAAGAAAGATAGGAGCACAAGTTACCAACAGGCAGCAGTAAAACAAACGATCCTCAACGTAATTACGCTCAAGATCAGCGTCATATCGATGGATAACATCCCGTACGCTTCGTGTGCCTTCTGGAGAAAGAATGTGGTCTGCGTTATGAAGCGATTAGTCTGTTAGTTGGGAAAATAGGTTAGCATTTTAGGCATGGTTCTCTTTCGACCATGTAGCCTCTATTTTGCACTTACAATATCGTGACATCGTGCACTGTTTCCTGCATTGTGGAGTTGGAACAGCAATTTTAAGCCACGCAGATTCTGGTTTTGTAGGAAAGAGATGAGGTAAAGGACACTTTTACTTGGAGCTGTTAAATTTTCCTCACAGATGAGATATTTTACCTGCTGTTGTATCTGTCTGTTTGAGAAAGCGTACATAACCAGCATCGCAAACTTCAGTGCAGAGTTGGTCAGCTTGGTGCCTATCACGTCGAACGTGAACGCGGCTGCCTTTATCCCTTGATACAGCTGAAGCATCTCGGTGTTGAGAAAGAGGAAAATGGTGAGCAGCATCACGATCAGTAGCCGACCGAACTCTCCACCGTTCGTGCGCAAAACTATTCGAAGCAATTGAAGCTGCAGCAAACGTATCTTTTCAATCGTTTGCTCATCGTCTCGGGTTAAGCGTACCGATGCGAAGGGGATTGTGCGGGGTCGCTCAAGCATCAGCTCCAATGTGTCGTTCATTTGTCGGAGCAGCACGGTCACTACGCCAAACAGGGTCATATAATGCAGTGTAAGGCTCGTAGCCATCAGTTGCGTGGCGAGAAAGATCACCACCTTTAGTAGATTGGTCCATGAGCGGTCACGAAAAACAAGGGCTGAGATAATGAGTACAACCAGCAGAAGGATGGCGAACAGCAACCGGAGTATATTCGTCTGAAGCGCATACAAACACTTGCCGATATCGGGACGTCCAAACTCCACCAACACGGACACGAGACGGTCAAAGTAAAAGCGATGGAAACTCGCACGAAACTGGTACACTAGCAGAATGTAACCCAGTGATCCGGTTTGCAGCAAAGCTTGCAAATAAAACATCAGCTTGATGGAGAGAGGAATCTTGAAGACGTGAAGTGTTCCACCGTAAAGATAGTACAGTAGTAGCGGCACGGCAATCACAACAATGAAGAGTACTGCCGATAGAAGCCGCCTTAGAATTCGCACAATTTGGAAGCTCTTGGACGGATCCTGGGATTCGCCACATTGATATGGTTCCAGCGGGAATGGTGTAGTACAACAGCATTGCGTTAAACGAATCACTATCCGGAAGGTGTTCGCTAGTAGGTGTCTAAAATAAGCGAACTGCTCCGTCTGTAGTCGATGCATTTTGAAGAAAGACTAAAGGCTTCTCGTCGGTAATGGCTGATGAGAAGCTGTCGACTATACAGGGGAATAAAATATTTAAAAAACCCATCACTGGAACATGGATTCGCTCGTTCATTAAGTAGAATTGGCAAAGCTCCATTTCATTTTAAATGCTGTCAATTAACGATCTTCCAAATTAATCATACGAATACTATCATTCAGAGAACTCGCAATTCCGCTTATCAACGCGAACAGTGCGTTATACTGCAGAACGTTCATCATGATCACAAGGAACGGTAGCATATAGCTCATGCTTAACAGTGTAGATACTGGTTGAGAACCAAACCCAGTGACGCAGTGTTGATGACGAAGGCGACGAGACAGTATAGGGAAAACAACCGCTTCGTTTGATGGCCACAGAAAGTATCCAGTAGAAGAGTATCACCTAAGTGGATGAAGCTTTTGCATCAGAGAACTGCACCAGCACCACGAGAATGTTTGTTAAGCCTCCAACGATCTGGAACAATTTAGAGGAAAAAATCAACTTCAATATTCAACTTTCACAGTGCGATTGGAAGAAACAAGCTACACTCAAGATTAGCGTCATATCGATTGAAACCATGCCGTAAAGTTCATGTGCCTTTTCAATAAAGAGCGTTGTCTGCGTTATGAAGCGATTCGTCTGCAAAGAAAATCATCGAACGCTGCATTAGCTCTGGCAAATCTGCTTTCTGACGCTGAAACCTATTGTACGTACGATTTCACTACATCGCGAATCATTTCCTGGTTTGTTCAGCTGATACAACAATCTAAGGCCTCGTATGTTCTATTGACGGAGATGAAGTAAATGAGTATCTTTTTCTTTAATTTCATATAATTAGATCTTTACTTACCTGCGTTTGAATCAATCGATTCGGGTAAGCAAACATAAATAGCATTGCAATCTTATGTGAGGAATTCAGCAGCTTCGAAGCAATAATGGAGAACGAAAACGCTCCAGCCTTGACGCCCTGATACAGCTGTAGTAACTCCGTGTTGAGAAATATAAAAGTGGCCAGCAGATTCATGATCAACAGCTGACCGTACTCTCCACCATTGATTCGAAGCACTATTTGAAGGAGTTTCAGCTGCAGCAGCCTTATCTTTTCCACCGTCCTCTCATCATCTCGCGTTAGACTTATGGGTGTGTAAGGCACGAGTGATGCATTTGCTGAAGATTTGTCTAGGATTGGCTTTCGCCGAAGGATGCCTTCTAGCGTGTCGTTCATTTGGTGCAATAATATGGACACTGTGCCGAATATGACTACATAGAGCAGCGTTAAACTTGTTGCCATTAACTGAGTTGCTAAGAAAATAACAATCTTCGGCAGTACAGTCCAAGACTGTTCGCGCAGGATGTAAGCCGTTACAATGAGCACGATGTATAGCACAATGACTGGAAGTGTTCGGCGAATGTTCGCTTGCAAGGCGTACAGACGTGCGTCCATGTCCGGACGACTGAACTCCTCCAGTGCGCACACTAGCCGCTCGAAGTAAAATCGATGAAAGCTGGTCCGAAACTGGTACACTAACAGTACGTACCCCATGGAAACGGTTTGTATAGCCGTTTGGACGTAGTACATAAGCTTGATCGAGAGTGGTATACTGTAGACGTAGATCTGTCCAGAATCCACATAGTAAAGCACGAAGGGTGCAGCAAAGATGATACCATACAGCACGCCGGCAAGTAATCGACGAAGCCTGTACACTGTCGAACGATGGTTGCGTGTGAAGCGTTGGTACGGTTTTAAAGGATACGGTGCCGTACAGCACCACTGCGAGAGAACGATCACGCTTCGAAAGGTGCGCACTAGGAGAGCTTTAAAGTATGCTCGATTTCCCGTGTGCATTCGAGACATGCTGGAAGGCGACTGAATGCGTGCTAATTTATTGGGGAAGGGTGGCGATTACTACCAAACAAATGCGTGACTGAAAATAGTATCGATGGACAGGGACTTTGCATGTCTGCGATGTAGCACGATGGTCGTTTTTATGCTACAATATAACTCATTTGTTAAGTGGAGACATTTGTTTATAATCAGCTACTACACACATGAGTGTGCAAGGAATGATCGTAACGTGATGCTTGTATTGATATTGAGTTAGATGATGCTAGGGAGTCTGTCTTGAAGTATTTCAAAATATCAACAACGGGTATTAAAAATAAAACACAAAAATCGACGAATTTATTAGTATTTTTGATGATGTACTGTGTATTTTTTGAAAACGCCTGAAGGTATGCAATATTTGAACACCTGCGCAATTTTCTCCTTTTCAAGCTCGAGGAATATACTTTAAATGAATAAATTCATAAATGACAAAGATTTGCCTCGTTTCTTTGACTGGATCCTCAATTTTTCTGCTTTCTTCCTCTACAAATAGCATTTCCAAAACGTGCACATTTAAACTGTTTGAAAATGATTCCCCACTAGAGGACGCCACCTACCGCCAATCACATGGCGCTGTACACGTGGGACGAAAAGATGGCGCGCAGCACGCGTGCGCATGGTTTGTATTGATTTTTCCTGCCACTTTGTTTTGTGTTTCAATCCGTACACTCAGTGTGACGCGACATCGGGGAGCAAAACATTGGGAAGGTTTGCGAATAAACTGTTTAAATAATTCTAGTGTTTGGGGTTTGTACTTAGATTGTGTACAAATTAGTACAACAAAGTGTTGAGATTGTAGATCTACCGTCATGGAAGTTGTGTTGCTTTAGAGCACAGGAGTTTATATACAAAAGAAAGACGCAAAATTGAGTGATATCCTTCAATTCACTTAATAAATTGCCAAATGTGTTCTGAAGTTCGTTAATTTAAAGCAGCAGTTCCTGATTTTTAATTGCTTTTTAAGAAGTTTTTTTTTAATTCCCAACCAAAGCATTTGGCATCATTGTGGTACTGTTTATCCCGAAACATATCGTTACGTTGGTCTGCATTGTGCATAGCTGCGCCGTAAGGCAAACGTCAACATAAGAGCGCTCCGTTTGGTATGTTTGCACGACCGAACGAAACGAACGAAACGAAATCCTCCCGGTTGGCTGCGAGCTTTTACCTACACTGATGCACAGTCGCGTACGCACACACGCTCCGGAACGCGCAGTTATGATGTAAGGAAAAGTCAACAAGGAAAACTTTGCGTTTGGTCTCGGGGAAAAACAGTCACACCAGTGGGCTGCATTCAGTTCTCGTGTAGTAGGTAGCCCGTGTGGTAACTCGTTGCATGTTCATATTGTAGCTTACCATCCTGGCCAACAAAGTGATTCCAGTGTGAAAAACAAAGGATAATGCATCCCAATATAACGAGTTTCATTAGTGTGCTATTTCTGTTACGCTGTGATTAATTTGTGCATTTCTATTTCTAGTGAAGCATCAGGCTAGACGTGAGCATCGATTTTCATGAAGGAAAAAAACAAATATTCCACCCATATAGGAATAAAGTGAAACGATGTTCATAAAAGTGTTTCTTCCTTCTGTGTAAAAATCGGTGTAATTATTCCCAAACAGAAAGGAAAACTTTGAAAAAAAGTACGCAAAATTACTTGCTGTGTGAGTGCTAGTTATTTCATCCAGATTCAGTCCAGATTAGCCATTGATTGTGAATATCAGCGAAAAAAAAAGAAGGTGAGACAAAACACCACTAATGTAACGATAAACAGTGAAGACGGGGACGAGCAGAAAGTGTATTTTCCACCGGAAGGAAATCTTAAGCCACAACACAAAGACACTCATTTCCATCTGTGCTGAGCCAGCTGCTATTCTGTGGGTGCTATCAGTGCCGAGACAAAGAGTCACAGAGCGAGAGCAGTAAGGACGAAACCTTCAAAACCACGTACTAGCTGCATGGTACGTCGTACAAGGATCCGCTAGACGAACAGCACACAGACACACACTTACAGACAAAAGCACTGTTTTTTTTGCGTCCGTTGACTCACGCGAAAGGAAGCAGTAAAAGGGACATCCGTTTTCTTGCGAGCGAAGCCGTCGTAAAAGCGCATCGAAAAATGGCACTCGATTTTGCGGCCACATACAAGGTGCTGGTGTTGGGCGATTCCAACGTTGGCAAGACATGCATCGTCCATCGTTACTGTGACGAGCGGTATTACGATACCTACATTTCCACGATCGGTAAGTACTAGCTTTGGTTGTTGATATCCTTTCCGGGAGCTTCCTTCCTTCTTCTCGAGGCGAGTTGCTGAACCGCTCGCTCATCAATTAAAAGAAATACAAATGATCGAACAGACGATGTATGCCTTGTCGCTTTAACGCTTCGGTCGTTAATTCCTGACCTTCGCTTTCTTTCCTTCCCATCCCGAAACGGTGGCAAGAAATTTAAATTCACGCCCGCGATGATTCATCGTTCGTGGGTTCGTGCGGATAATTACAGGCGACCCGGGGGAATTGCAGTTTGCATATGCAATGATGCATCGTCGCCAGCAAGAGATTTGCCCTTGCTGGTCGTATCATCATCATCATCATGATTATCATCATCATCATCATCGGTGATGCATGGAAAAGTGCATCCGTATATAGTGAGGAAAAGTGCCAGAATGAATTACCGGATGCATTTGTTGCGGGGGGAGGAAACGAGGCTGAGTGAAAAACTACTTGCACTTACCGGTGTTTTTGATAATGGAACAGCTA
>AXCM01011154.1:0-10510 GCA_000473375.1 Anopheles culicifacies
TGAAGATGAAATCGGGATGTGCGCGGACGCACTTCCCGGCTATCAAAAATTTCGCATACGAGTTATCCACATGAGGGATAATCGCAGGGGTCAACCCTTCCCAGAGTGCAATGGAAGAGCCTCGCCCTGGGGGAACCGCCTTGTTGATCACGGTAACCCCTATGCCAGGTAAGTATGCTTTCTTCCACGCACTCTAAACCTCCCCACCGTCCACGTGCATGCTGCGCTAGCGATTGTCAACTGCACCTCATTCTGATCTCACACCACGCAACAACGAGAGCGAACTCGCTCACCATCTCAGTAGGCCGACGCATCGAGAGAACTGTTCTTCTATGCACGCGCTATGGAGCGTTTTTGTTCGTTCCTAAATACAATATTTGTTTAATTTGTAATTTAATTTTAACAATAACAAGTAAAGAATTATTAATTATCGTAAAAATGAACGAAATACCTGATCTTTTTCGCCGTTTGTGTGCGTTCTTCCGCGAGAGTAATTGACAGCTGCTCAGCTTCGAAATCATCTATGCGTTGTCAAAAGCCGGCTTGAAAATCAAAACAAATCCAGTCGCCGGCTAGCAGCTACAGAATGTCCAAGTTTCTGTCCCTATTTGCAAAACCATTTCCCATCATTGGAATGGTTCACGTAAAAGCATTGCCTGGTAAGTTAACGAAACCAATATCCTACAGGTCCTTAGAGTTCACGTGTTTGTTGCATCCACAGGAACTCCTCTGCACAAAAGTAACACCATGGAAAGCATTATCAGTGCAGTTCGTGCTGAAGCAACCATATATCGTAACTGCGGAGTGGTAAGCTGATTTGGATACATTCGTGCAACACAGCGTAGCCAGCGTGACTAACTTTCGTCCCATAGGATGGACTGTTGGTAGAGAACATGCACGACATTCCATACATTCGACCCACCGATGGTGTTGGACCGGAAATTACGGCTGCAATGAGCAGAGTGGCGCTGGCAGTGCGTGAAACGGTACCGGACATGCCGTGCGGGGTGCAAATTCTTGCCGGCTGCAATCGTGAAGCACTGGCTGTGGCCAAAGTGTGCCAACTGCAGTTTATACGCGCCGAAGGGTTCGTTTTCGGACACATGGCCGACGAAGGTTTTACGGATGCATGTGCCGGTTCTTTGTTGCGATATCGTAAACAGATCGACGCCGAAGACGTCCTCGTAATTACCGATATCAAGAAAAAGCACAGGTTCGATGTGGCGGTTCTAGATGATGGCCTTCAGTGTACTGATACCAACTTAATACCTTTTGCAGTTCACATGCCATTACGAGTGATGTGTCGATTGCGGAAACGGCTCATGCGGCGGAGTTCTTTCTTTCCGATGGCCTAATCGTAACTGGAAGCTCAACTGGGTCCAGTGCCGAGCGGGGTGACTTGCAAGCCCTACAAGTGAACACTACCTTGCCACTCATCATAGGATCTGGCCTAACGCTTGAAAACTTACCCAACTACTGGACACTCGCGCACGGCGCAATTGTTGGTTCACATTTCAAGGTAAATGGGCACTGGAGCGCCGATCTCTGCCGGACGCGTGTACAATCTTTCATGAAAGGTGTCGAAACGTTACGACGGCAGTTACCGAGCTAGCTACTTGCAACTGGACCTTTTATTCTACTAAACAAATCTATATTTACTTCTTCTTCAACAATAAATGACCCTTCGGTTGCAATTTTTCGCCCAGCAGCTTCTGTTTGGTTTCGTCTGCCTCGGCCAATTGTCGGTTATGCCGTTCTACGGCAAAGTCTATCTCTTTGGAAAGTGTTACGATTTGTTTAGCAATTTCACGCTGTTGGATAATCCTTTTCTTCTGGTTAGACTGAGGCAAACATAAAAAGAAATTAAAAGGGATGATTTCCACAGTTCCAAGCAGATCGTATCATCAAAGAAAAACTTACGCCGAAGGGTGTTACACGCCCATCCATAAAGGTGTAATCGGGAAGATGCGTGAGTGGGCTGGATTTGTTTGGATTTCGGACACATTTTTTCGTTTCCGTGTTTAACACCGCGGCACCACGGGCTGATTGTACTCCTGTTGGAAGAGAAACTACGTTATTTAACCTCCCGTACAGTAACACAAATTGTGGTTTACCTTTATGGAAACATCGTATAAATAGAAGATTTTTAAGCGCCGGCATTTTACAAAATATCAAAACACGCTGCTGGTTCTTTTATTTTGATTATCCAACTCGGAGAAGGAGTTTGACATTACGTGCGCACACTGGTAGGTCACTTGACCAATAATTTCAAAAAATTAAAATATTAATTCTGCTTAAAAAAAGACAATAAACTCATGTGCGTTAAGCGATTCCTTTTCCATTTGGAAGAAACTACGAAGAACTTAAATAAACCAACAATATTAAATTTCACCAAATTCCGCGAAAAAGTATGCTAAAAAGTGCTGAATCTTGCTGTATAGATGCATACCAGTGATGTCACAAGTTATCTGTCAATTATGTCTTCAAGCTAATAAATAATAATAACAATAAAAAGTCCCGTGTGTGGAGCACTTGATAAATCTTGCCGTGTTGTGAATGGTACGACTTGTGCAAAGAGGCAACATTTAATCAGTGAAAATGGTAGTTAAAAATACAAATTCCGACAAGGTTTCGAAGACGAAACAGTCTCACATCGCCTCAGTCTGGAACCGTGCTATCAAACCCAATTCGGAGTGGGCAGAAAAGGTAATGGTGTTCCTTCGGTAGAAAGGGTCTGTCTTCTAGTTATTGCTATGTACTGTTGGATCTATTGAGGGATGTATTTTAGATAAATGAGAGTTTAATTCAGATAGAAACTATTCCATGAAAGCTAGAAGCATTCTTCGTCCAATAAGATAAGATTTAACTGAATTGGAATTACGCTTACTTAATCCACGTTTACCCTTTTTCAGGATGATTTTCTGGACGTTGTATACTGGGCCCGGCAGGTTCTAAGCATCCTGATTGGCATAGTAATGGGTCTCATTCCACTGAAAGGATTCGTCGCTCTTGCTTTGTAAGCTCATTCGAAAAGAAGTAAAATGTCTTGTAACAATAATAACTCACTCAATTCGATTGCTTCTACAGGTTTGCCTTGCTGAACTGTGGCGCCGTTTATCTGTACAGCACCAGCTTCCAGAACATTGATGAGGATGCGTACGGTGGCATGTGGGAAGTGGTGAAGGAAGGCTTTATGACATCCTTCGCGTGCTTTTTGGTCACGTGGATCATCTTCTACACCGGCGTCCATTTCGATAGTGTGGTAATAGAGAAAAGTCTGTAGAGAAGAAGCCATCGTTACGCGCCAGAGGAGGAGAAGGAACATGAGATCGTTGTTTGATTAATTTATTTTACATGCCCATCAACAAATAAACTCGTGCAGCGCAGGTTTTACGCGTGCAGCACGGAACAACCAAATAAAGAATGTAGAATGAATCAATCGTAAGTAATTTAACTTCTTTAAATGGTTCTTAAAAACCAACCAATTGGCATTTATCGTGTAGATCTAGTTTTGAATGAAAAACAGCACTTACAATATGGATATCTCTCAAACGAATGACTGTACCCTTACAGAGATGAAGTGCATCTTTTGTTCTTGTTGTGCGAGATGAATAGCTAACAATCGCTAGCCCAGCATGCACGTGGATGATCCGGAGGTTTAGAGTGCGTGGAAGAAAGCATACTTACCTGGCATAGGGGTTACCGTGATCAACAAGGCGGTTCCCCCAGGGCGAGGCTCTTCCATTGCACTCTGGGAAAGGTTGACCCCTGCGATTATCCCTCATGTGGATAACTCGTATGCGAAATTTTTGGTAGCCGGGAAGTGCGTCCGCGCACACCCCGATCTTATCTCCTACACAACATCATTCGGAACTTTTCGGAAATTCATTCAACAAAAGTGCGTTCGTTATTCTTTTTAAAAGTCTACAAACACTGGAATTTTATTGTTGGAGTGTAGTATTTGCTTGGAGGCATTGCTCTCATCTTTTTGTGTTGCTCTATTTATTCGAAACGACCCACAAACGGTCTAAGCTACTGAAAAATACATACGATTGTTTATTAACGTGTGTTGCTATTTAGAGAGTGTGTGTGTGTATGTGGCTCAGGGATCGATTACTAACGGTTTCGTTGTTGGCCCAAAGTACTTTTCCTGCATCTGGTGCAGTGCAATGGTGTGCCGGACACACACACGATGGCTTCCCTCGGTGCAGAGGGATACGAAATTGCTGTAGCCATAATACGCACAACAACGCACACATTTATATATTTGTGCTCAAACATCCCCTTCTACCGTGATACGTTTTCGAACTGTATATATAATGCGCGAAAGGTTTTGTAATTGATCTACTGTGTGATCTACTCTACCGGTACTGCTATGTACTATATGCTTGCCGCTGTTCACCTCGTCACCATGACAACTATATGTACGATTATCGACCGTAGTCTCTAGACGACAGTAGTAGTGGTTACACTTGTAGAATGTCTTTCATTTTCCATTTACTGTTTTTTTGCACCTGATATTCGCATATTACTATCCTTAGTTTTGGCACAGTTCCTTCCCGCACAGCGCGACCTGGAATCGATCACCTTCACCTTCCTACGAGTGGAAAGCTTACACATATACCTGAACTCGATGAAATTTCTGTATCCAAATGTACCTGTCTTTTCGTCACAATGCTTCATAGCCACACACACAGTAGAGCCAAAAACAAAAAAAAAGGTATGCTTATCCTTAAAACGCTAAAACCTTACCTGCAGCCTTGCAATAACATTTCCTTTCCTAAAAAAAAGATTTGCCTCGCGCGTGTGTGGCAAAGAAGTTAAGCAAAACAAGTCATTCATTTAGTGATTTACCCGATAGTTTCTATATAACGCACCCCGTGTCGTGTTCCATTACCAAAAAAAGGTTTGGAGGACAATAATAACAGTCTTTTAATGAGCTACCAGTATGGTGTGGCGATAGTATAGCTACACAAAACAATACGCTAAACGTAAACCACCTACATACACATCGCACTCACAGTCAGTATGAGCGGGTAAACTAACATCAGCAAGAAAAAAAGATAAAAGGATCGCACCCGCGTCCACGTGTACACGTCTGCACGCTTTAGCAGCAAAAATAATACTTTCCTTGGTATGCATTGCATTGAGTCATTCGCATGCGCGTCTCGGTGTTGTAAAATAGTGTGTGTTTTTTTTTTAAAGAGAGTAGATTAACTAACAAAAAGAAAAAGGTTAAAAGGAAGAATTTAAAAAAACCTACGATCTCGCGTACCCTGCCGTATCCAAATATGCACCAAATACTGACTCGCACCTTCACCTACTCAACATGTGCTTTTCCACATCAATACCAACGTACAGTTCGATCCGTTCCCGTGATGCACTTTCGCCCTGCACGGATGCTCCTCCTTGTGTGTGTGTGCGCTCTAGTAAGAGTAAGAGCAGTTTTTGTATATCGTTATCGGTTGAGTAAAAAATGGCGGGCTGCTCGTGCTGCTGCTCCGTCACAAATTCACCGTATCTTCGTCCTTGTAAACGGTCGACTCTCTGTACATGGTTTTACGCGATGATTTTTGCAGCCCTTCAACTAGCGTCTCCTAAAACATTGGTAAAATGAAACAAATGGTTCGTAAGTAATCGTAACACTGTAACACAACGTAAATATGGGAAAGCAGATGAAACAGGGGGCTGTTAGTAGCAGATGGAAATGGCCAAACCAGACGGAAAACATAACCTACGTGCCAGAAAGCTGGAGGAAAGGTGCATCTTTCACATGAGATCGTTTATGATACGTGCAAATAATCGATGGTGATCGTCGAACGATCGAGCTAATGTGATGACGTGAGTGATGGCATGTGTGTGCGCGAATCGAAACCAACCTCAAACAAAGCGGTAATTTTCTTGCCGGCCACAACACGTTTAACGACCGTTTCGTCCTTTGGTGGCGGTTCGGCGGATGCTTCGACGACGTTTTCCTCGGTGCTGCCGCTGCTGCTGCTGGGCAGTACCACCGTATCACCATTCTTGTTAAAGCTGCTATTCGGACTGCTACTAGTACTACTGCTACTTGTAACGCTACTACGCTTCTGACTATTGCGCCCCACCAACAACGAACCCGGCGAGGTGCGCATTAGGGCCGACGCCGACTTAGAGGAAACGGAGCTACGCATCAGGGAGTTTCGCTCGAGCTCTACTGCTCGGGTGCGAACCACAAACAAACAACAGGTAGGTGCAGTAACAAAAAGTATCGTAAATCAAACACAAACACGTGCACGAACGGTGCGATTCATCATCCATCAAACGAGGGGGCGCAGAAATCACGGCAAGGAAGAAGGGGGGAAAACCGTATGCAAAAAATAAAATAAATGAAACATAAAATATAATCAAACCAAACTGTTTTTAACATGCAGTATTCAAACGTAAACCACAACAGCGGAAACCATACCTCCCAGTTTGTTTAGTCCGGCCGCCATGTCCCTGACGGATTTCTTCTCGATGACGGCACCTGCGGTATATAGAGCGCTTAATTAACAAAACATGCACCCTTACTATCGTTCCGCTCCGAATTTACCTGGTGTAATGCCCAGTATGCTTCCGCCCGTAACGCTACCACCGGACGTACTTATAGCACCGGGCGTTATGCCGACAATAGATCCACCGGGCGTCTGGCCGGAGATCAGCACCAAATCCCCATCCGTATCGATACTGTCGACCGATGATTGTTCGTGAAATTCATTCTTCGATTCGTGTCCCAACACCGACCACGGTCGGGGTTTCGGTGAAATGATCGGTGTTTTCTGTCCCGTTCCATTTCCCAGCCGTGACATACCGTGCGCCGACGGTTCCACCTGATGGCTGCGTACCGATTCGTTGCTGGGCGATTTGCTGCCCGTTATCGGTGTGATGCCACCATTGTCTACCGGTCGCGATTCACGTACCGGCGTTTCGACTACCTCCGTGGCCGCTTTCACCAGGGGCGATTTACGGTTCACCGATGGGGACACCTTTTCCAGGTTGTCCGATGACCGTGAACGGGACGTCCAGTTAACACCCTTGAGCATCGGCGAGGAACGATCCAGTTTCAGTGGCTTACGTTCTTCCAGTATTGGGGTCGTCTCACCGGACGTCACATTGCTAAAGCGGCCGCCATCGTCCCGGCTTAGCGTTGGGCTATCGACAAAGCTCAGCGAACTGCACTCCTCGGAGGTGGGCGAAACGAGCGGCGTGAGTGTTGATGGGGTGGCCGAACCTGGTCGGAAGAATGATTCGATGCCTTCGTTTACGGCAGTTACGCCAGCTCCAGCTGTCACCACACTGCTGTCCGTGATGAACGGCTTTTTCGGGGCACGAGTTTTTGCACGCTTCGGACGTCCTGCAATGGCACAAACACGGACGACGATTAAGTTATATAAATGCTACAGAATGCTGAGGATTTGCAAGGCTTTTTAGGGATGAAATAGTGAAGTTGGAACCGCTTCTGGAAGCTTTTCTAGTTGTACTAGCATACTTCCCCTTTAAGCTGAAGATTGAAGTTCACTGATCACTTCAAGCGTAGCTTAGCTTTAAACGGATGATTGGGAACTCTGTTCATAACCCCAAGATATTCGAGTTCAACTTGCAAAACTCCAGAAATGCCAAGTGAACTCGAAATATGAATTCCCAAATTGGAGTAACATCTGGACTATTTCCAAGTAGATCTAGAACTTATCAAGGTAGACTAGTGGCGGAGTTGGCGGTCGCCAGGGGCCTCGCCGGTTCAAGGACCAAGGAGTCGTTATGTTGAGGGCCTCATCTGCCATTTCGCCAGGGGCCTCCAAAGAGCTTGATCCGCCACTGAGGTAGATCTAACATTATAGTCTCTTTCTGCGACTTTTACAGTTGTACTTATTCCAAAACGTTCCAAGAAATGATTAGATTACTAAATTTTCTCACCTTTAACCAAATGCTGCAACGTAAGGGATTGACTCGGAAGCTCCGTTATTGAGTCGCAACATTCGTCTTCCTTCGTAGCCGCCGATTCCTGCTTCTTCGAACCGCTGGTATTGCTGCTGCTCCGGGACACACTCGCAATGGACGTCTCGGTAACGTCCGGAATGTTAGCAAGGCTTAGATTTTCTACACCCAATCCGACCACCGACTGGGGCCGTACCTTTCTTGCTATCGAACGACGCTTATGTTGCAGTTGCGGTGTTGCCTAGCGGATGATGTAAAAGTACATTAGACGAAGCGCTCTACAAAACTTCCACTGCAACACAAATAACTTGATTGGCATTGGATAATTGGAAAACTGAAAACCTGGAAAAAGGTACACATGCCAGGGGGGGTTTTTACTCTCCGGTTGAGAGGACAAAACGGGAGCAACGAACTATAATTGTACTGCCAATTCATTAGAAAGGGGAGGAATGGTACACGCATGCATAAAAAGGGTAGTGACCGCTAGGCTATAATACTCACTAGGTTTAGGTATTCCAATTTCTGTCGAATGTGTGTGTTGTGTGTGGGTGTGTGAGAACGCGATGTGGTAAGAAATGGGATGGAAGTAATCGATGAAACATGTTGGAATGGATTGAAAACGTTTGGTAGAGAAAGTATGATGAAACAATGAGGTACACGGTTTTGGCCGCAGCGTTGGCATTGTGCTTACTTACCGTAGGCGAATCCAGACCCAGCTTCGGTAAATCTAACCCACGCAGCTCGAAGTTTGCTATCGGATCGGTGCTCTACATAAAAGGTGAAGATACGATTATGGAATTCGATTAAATTGTTTGTGCATTCTAACCGTGCAAATGGTATTGATCTTCGCACCTGACTAGAATTATTTTTGCTTCCATCTAACGAATGCAGATCGTCCGTGTAGCTGAGTGGTCCCTCGGCAATGCCCAAGCCCTTGCGGTAGCGTGTTAGCGCTTCCAGTACCTCATCCGTTGCTCGATCCGAAATCAAGCTGGCTAACGATTGTTCTACCTCGCTGCGAGGAAATAAGTGCAATAGAAGAACTGTCAGCTTAAAAATGTCTATAATCCAAAGCAACGCGCAATCTACCTGATGCGATTCATCACTTCCCCACCGGCACTGTTTACGAGACAGCTTTGCAAGAACTCTTCCGAAATTGTCAACCGTTCCGCACATCCCTTACGCAGCTCGGTCAGAACAACCTGGGAGCCTAGCGTTTTAGGACACTGCTCGATACCAGTACGTAGCATTGTTTCCATCGTTTCCTGTAGATCGACAAAAATACGGAGAGTTCTATTGTTGAACAAATACTTCACGAAAACTGATCATATGGTGCATCTTACCTCCAGATAGCTCTTGATCGATTGATGCAGTTCCGTTTTCATCTTTCCGAGCCGTACCTCGATCGGGTGAGGATCGCAGCGTACGGATTCTTGCAACTTCGGCAGCAACTGTTTACAGTTTTCCGCATCCTCCAGCAAACGAGACAAGCTACCATCGAGCGAGCTCTGCCGGGATGACATCGTTTCTTGCGTTTCTGCGACCAACTTATCCAACACTTGGTGTGTGGATGAGAGCAAAAATCCATGCTGTAGCCTATTTGAGAGAGAGAGAGAAAGAGAGAGAGAGAGAGAGATAATGTTTAGAAAATGGTACGATTATTACGTAAAAAGTGAAAGAAAGAGAACACCCACCGAAAACCTTGTCCATGAGTGCGCTTGAATCCATTCCCATTGCGGAACAGCAGTTCCTGCATTTTTCTCATCAACCCATCGGTACGCTCCGGTTGTTGCTTCAGACAGGGCGCAATGTCATGCAGCGGGAACGGCATATTGCGCACGGAGAAGTTGTTCTCCAGTGCGTACACAATGTCCGCATACCCTTGCAGCGTAATATTGTTCCGATCGAGTGCGATCGTTTTCAGCTTATTGTTAATCTGCAGCGCCTTCGCAAGCAACCGTGCACCGATGTCACCCATCAGGTTGCCGGTAATGTCCAGCATCTGCAGATGTTGATTGCTGCCGAGTGCGTTGATGAAGTTGTGCAGATCCGTTTTGAGCCGATTCTCCGCCAACACGAGCTCGTGCAGTTGGAAATCTTCCTTCTGGATAAGATTCACCAGCGCATCCATTACCGTGCCGATGTGCTTCAGTTTCATGCCGGTAAAGCATTTCGTCATGTAAAGCGACCGAATCGAGGGATTTTTCCCGATGGCCGTTATCACGTTGGCCAGCTCATAGTCCATATTGTTGTCGCTAATGTCCAGACTCGCCAACACCCGGACACCGTGTATGCAAGACTCTAGCACGTGAGCTCCCTGCAATCCGAGCGAGTTACCGCTCAGATCGAGATACAATCCGGCCGTCGACTCATTGCATGCCAGCCCGAGCAGAAGGTGTTTGAGCGCCTCCAGCGGTAGCTTACAGCTGGCAATGTTCAGATGCTTCAGGCTGAGACTGCTGGTGAAGAACTGTTTGAACGAGGGTGGTATCTCTTTGCCTTTCTTCGTGCCGAAATTGTTGTGCGATACGTTCAAGTGTAGCAGATGCGTGGCGCA
>AXCM01011172.1:0-12361 GCA_000473375.1 Anopheles culicifacies
GCTGGAGAATGAAGAACCAGAAATGGACGAAAATTCGGGACATTGCCCTAAAGAATTGTTTGCAAATCGCGGGGGCAAATGCGTGCGAATTCATGTCGATTCTATCCCATGACGAATGGTGCCATCCGTTGGTGATAAGTTATAAATCAACTTGCCGAAAATGAGGCCAAAAGAGACGATTCAGTACCAGCCAACACAAAGTGCTAGGGCTGAGCTTCTGGGAAAGGG
This sequence comes from Anopheles culicifacies, assembly GCA_000473375.1. Taxonomy (NCBI): domain Eukaryota; kingdom Metazoa; phylum Arthropoda; class Insecta; order Diptera; family Culicidae; genus Anopheles; species Anopheles culicifacies. Next base: position 229 of record AXCM01011172.1, read on the forward strand.
TTTGGTCCGAAAATTCATTTCCCCAAGCTTGATGGTCATATAACGCAAAACGTACCACACGAGCACAAAGCGCCCGCAGTGCCATCGAACGAGGAAACATTTGGAGGTCAGACATTGCTTTTGATATGTTAAAATTTGATGGATAGTATTTAGGGGTTTTGTTTGCTGCTCTCTACTCTCCGGCTGGCAACGAGTTGACCGCAGTTGTGTTGTTTTAGTGCGATCGGTGTTACGGATAGGATTACGAATTCATTATGACAGGTTGGTCGGGTTGGTCAGGTGATTATGGCATAGAATAAGTTGAAGGGCAGATTCGGCAGAGCTTTGTTCCGATTTTTGGGGGGGAGCGTGTCCATAACCGCATTGATGGATAAGCGATGGAATTACGTCTGTCATTTCATCTCTAACATGACATGTGTGGAGCGTATTTGCAAAGGATCTGTAGTTCTACATTATGGAGTCTGCTCGTATAGGACACTCCACTCGGCTAGGGAGTCCTGGCTTAGATGTTTAGGCATATGGAATTGAAGATTGAGATTCAAATGAAATGTTTCTTTGAGGTTAGGAATTTCGTTCGAAGAGTTGAATATTTTTGAAGATCCTATCTAAATGACTCCAGTAATTCTAGAGTTGAGCTAGCAGACAATTAGAGTGCAGTTTGGAATTTAGAAACCTGTAGCCTTTTAAATGTATGCAGTTCTAGTCCTCCTAAAGGCATTTCTCTTATAGAATGATGTAGAAATCCAATATCCACGAGAAGAAATCTTTGACCTCGTGCCCATGAATCTTAATTCCATCCGAGAGCGGCCTCATTCCCACAAACCGTGTCCAAAACAGTTTCTAGAATTTTTGGGGCTACTATTTCCTAATCTCGTCAAGGTTACACTAGCGAACTAAGCATCGCCACGCCAGCATTGACCCCAAAAGGGGAAGCATTTCTCAACTCTTCCAAAAACAAAACGTTTGGAATGTCCAACCAAATATTTTCACTGCCAAGCATTACGAAACTCTGTCTTAATTCTTCCGATTCTCGTAAAAAGAGCACCAGCAGCAGCATCAAACCGATGCGGATCACATCAAACCGGTGGTAACGAGAATATAGAAATCCATGTCCATGCTTGGATGCTAGTTGTATGCAGAGACAACACAAGCACAAAAAAATAGATATCCCAACCACACGCTTGCATCCATCCCGCACGTTTGTACTGGCTTTGTGGTTCTGCGTTGGAAGCGAATGAACGAACAAACTGCTGGACTGCTTCTAATTATCATGTGAATAATTGTCGTTAAATTTGAAATGGGTGTTCTGCGGTGGTTTTGCCATGCAATCGCCCTCACGCAGCGCTGGGCGCGAATGCAGGCAAGGTCAATAAAACCTTCCCATCTCGTGCACGGGCCGATCGGGATGGTTGTTCTAAGCAGAAGCGCGAATAAATGTACGAACCGCGGTATTCTCATTTAAATCGACCATTTGCTGGTGGTGATTGTTTTACATTTCAAAGCACATCGGTAAAGCTGCACACTGGCACTGACTACCGCATCTCGCACATCCCACCGATGGAAGCTTTAGATGTATGGGTGTTTCAAACATTTGCATGTTTTTCGTATTTTTGCTACAAATTGTTAAAGTCTGTAACTGGACGCACTTTATTAGAGTTTATATTTTTACGGTTTTTTTTATGTAAACCTTGTCTCATTAGTAAAATAATCTTTTTATATAACAATAATCAAATGAACCAATTGCATAGGGAAAGGACGAAAAGGACTAATTAAATAATAATTCTCACTAACTCCATCAGCTCATGCCGAATTCTGTAACATTTCACTAGAGGTATATAGTTCTATAACAAACAAAACTTGGTCACTCATTCAGCTAGGAAAGCCATCACAAATCTGCACTAACCTTCTAGCACCTATCCAGCACAAAAATTGTTATTCAAATGTGCACCCGATTTTTCGTCTATTCTGTGCTGAAACAAAACGAACTAAAACACAAACTGAACCACGGCTAGTTCCCGCGGGAGCACACTCAGTTTTTGGGACTATTTTCCCACGATTTGCACATCACATCCAGAGGGTGGTAATGCTTACACTGTTCACTGAACCGCACTCGTATGCACTCGGGAAAAAAAGGCATTTAACACATCCAGCAGCTGCAGCAGCAACGGCACACGCGCGTCTCGGTACCGGGTGCGTCCGTACGCGAGCGAATGACGAAAACGACTGAATTATTCGGACGCCGTCCGGGGTGATTTTATTTTTATATTTTAACATATTTTTCCTCCCGCTCGCCCTTCCATTCCATTCCTTTCACTCTCCCTCTTTCGCTTTGGGGGGATTTCGTTTCGCGCGCGCACGATCGCTCGCTAAAGTGTGTACTGGCGTGTACTTGGAAATGCGCGCGTATTCTGGTGTGGTTATTCGCGTGCGGTGGAATGTGACGGTTGTAAGACAGAAGAAGAGATCTCTTCTTGTAAATGGAGACAAATCTTACGAAATGATCTTCTGTGCTATTGTTCCCTATTATGTTGTCAATATTTAAATTTATTTAAAACAAATATTTTAAAAGTAATTAATTTTTTTGCAATTATATTATATTAAATAAAAAGTTGTCAAATATAATAGAAACATTTTAAATAAATTAAATTTTTTAAACCAATTCTCATTATACAACAGAAATAATTGATCACCCGATCGTCATGGTGCTAACTTTAAACGAGCATTGCTTATGGGTATTCACCCCACAAAACCCCAAAAAAGAGGCTTAATCTTTGGCACATCCTGTCGGCAGGAGCTTGGATTTGGAATGTGTGAAAACAGCTTCACATACTGCATGCAAAGCGAACAATCGTGCCAATTTGGACATGCAAAAAATTCGATAATTAATTAAGCTTCCAGTATGCTGCATGATTTCACGTGAAGAAAACATTATAAAAGAAACAACAACGGAAAGGAATGTTTTTTTCCTCCAATTTATCGAACATGTGAGCAAAAGTAAGGAAGATCGAAACAAAAGTACACCAAACACCGATTCAGATGTTTGGGAACCTGTTTTTTCGCTGGATGTGTGTAGGGGATGGGTTCGTACGCAAAACAAAGAGGCTAAAACACATCTCACCGTAATACTTTTTAAGGGCCCGCAAACACATCTAACAGCTCCCGGGACTCGGTTGATTTTCGGTTGTCTTTCCTTCCGGTTCTGTCGAGAAGGTAAAATCGAACGAAAGACAAGATGATCGTATTCACCGTCATGCTAATATGCTTGTCGAAATAGTGTCCAGATTCGCCTGCAAAAGGGTTGTTTGTAAAATTACTTCAACACACATACAAAGATATTTTATCTCAGAAAAAGATTTATTTTAAAATAATTTGCATCACTTCTTATCCATTTGCGCTTACCGCAACAGGACTCGATTGGGCAAATCGCACACCATCACTTTTGGATTCACCCTCATCAATAATTGTGCTCACCCAATTAAGACTCATTCGCCGGCTAAAACCATCCATAAAACCAGAACGTCTGATAGGTCCCTGTGCCTGTCCTGTGCGAGCTTTACATCGTTCTCGTACCATTCCAGACCGGGCGTTTTGACGCGGGATGACTCAGCGGTCAACAAACCGCACGACACTGGAAACTGGATGGTGTTTGCGTGCCTGTAATTAAGCCATTGCTGGCTCTTATTACTGGTACGCTACAGTTCTTCTTTAAGCTTTTCGCGTGGTGTAGTTTGACCATTTATTTATAAATCGTATCAATCGGATCGGTAGTGTAGAAAAAAATCTTCACATTAGTGGGGATGGGATTAGATATGAAAAGAAGGTATGATGCCACGCTAGAGAACGATTAAAATATATTTTTTTTTAACGTGTTCTAATGTATCCCGGCATCTATCCACACTGTGCGGGTTCGTTGTTTAGTCGCTAGTTGAAGTCTTTTATATTGGAAGCGTATTTTACGGGTTTGTTTTTTGTATTTTCTATCTACAATCTGTAACGCTTATTGTTTAAAACTGTTAACACAATCAGTTTAATTATGTTTTAAAACCCAATTGTACTAATCTGCCTGCTAATGCGACGCCGATCACATTACCGACCGTAGACCCCGAAGCGAATGCCCTTTTAAATAATTACAAACAGTCCACCCTGCGCGGTGGAGTCCTAATTGAAATTCACAGCTTAAGCATTATTAATCATCTGCTAAAACACAACAACACAACGATGCTTTTCGGTGGTACAACGCTTCCTGCCGACTATTGTTTTGCAAAAGCGTGCGTTCTCAGCAGTGTCGTTTGTTGTATTTAGGGCTTTTTGTGTTGTTCGCATTTTTTCGAACCAACCCGGGGGGTGTTTGTCAACCCCGGCAACCGTTCGTTCGTGGTCACCACCCATTAGGGCATCATAATGTTTTATGATGCTTTGGGCGCGATCGTGTCGGTTACCCGGATCGGAAATTATGGCGTATGTCGTGTCAAGGTTACACAAATTGTATGTTCCTGGAAAGGTAGCAAACGTTCGCTGTGTTTTCCGGAAAACGGAAGCCCGTTAAAAGTACAAATCATGAAAGTATTGCGGAGAAAATCACTACCCTTAATAAAGAAGTCGTTCTTAAAGTTAGTTACGTGTACTTTTTTGTAGCCAAAATTAAAACCAATTAAACAGGTAGCCAGTAATTATTTTTCCCGACCCAAAAGAAGACGCTTTCCTGCATGCCAAAACCAAAATACGAAGCAAAAAGTGCTCCCAAAATAATCATTCTTAACGGGAAACAAAGACTTCTTGGGCCGGTTCGCACGGAAACATGGATGACCATCCCTTTTTGTTAGCGGTGGGCTCGGTTTTACGGTTTGCAGATTTGGATAATAGCTGGATCTGATAAAAGCAAGTGCTTCCCGGTGTATTGGTAAGGCATGTTAATAAGATCGTTGAACTTATTGTTCGTTTTTTTTGTGTGTGTTGTAAGCTAATGTCTTATTAAAGAAGCACAAAGACACCAGTTCTTCCTCTGTAGAGTCAATGGGAATTTAAAGCACTGCAAAAGCTTTAGATTCCTATTTTGTGCTTTGCATTTATTTAACATTAATTCAGCCCTTCAAAAGATATTTTCTGAGGCTTCTTTTTCATAGCATTTGTAGAAATGAACCAGCTTTTTGTCGTAAAAAATAACTAAAAGGTATTTTATTTTATTTATTCCATTATTACGGTCCAAAGCCGTATTATAAGTACCGTATGCCTAGCAAAGGTAATTGATAGATATTTTCTTTAAAATTCTTGTAAAAGTCACTTACGTAAATTTGTAGTAAATGATAATTCTATAATTTATAAAAAAAATACTGGTAGTTTCATTGGCATTTGAAGAATTTAGGTGTATTGTTCATAAATTATATTTCTAAGCCATTCGTTTGAATATTGGTCTCAATAGAAATTTTATATATATTTTAATTGTATTATTTTGAATGGCAATGCGGCTGCGTAGCCATATTTATAGAATAAAAATATATGTATAATAATTTTAACAAGTAAAACTCAAACAACTAATTGTAATAGAAGATAGTGTTTTATACAAGTGATGAAATATAGAAAAAACTTAAAATATGTATTTTTACTACTTACTTACTTATCAGGCGCTGAAACCGCTTTCGCGGTCTTGGCCTGCTGCAACAATCCTCGATACCGCTCGCGGTCCAGCGCCGTCGTCTGCCAATCCGTTACCCCGGCTGTTCTGGCGGACGCATCCACGCCATCACTCCATCTCTGTTTGGGCCTACCACGCCTCCTCTGTCCGTGTTTAAGGCCCAAAAGAATTTTACGGGCTGAGTCGTCCGGTGTCATTCTCATGACGTGACCAGTCCACCGAAGCCTGGCGAGTCTAATTCGCTGCAAGACACGGGGCCAAAGATCCTTCTGAGCATCTTCCACCCCAACGCGGCTAAGAGAATTTCGCCAATTTTGGACGAAGTTCATGTATCAGAGGCGTATGTGAGTACTGGGACTATGAATGTTCTGTATAGTCCCAGCTTCGTCCGTCGCGACAGGTATTTTGAGTGGAGAAGTTTCCTCAGACTGTAGTATGACCGGTTGGCGGCCATCACCCTCACGCGTAGTTCAACATCAATGTTGTTGTCGGTGCTGATCTTTGACCCAAGATAGGTGAAGTTTTGGACGATTTTAAAAGTGCGGTCATCTATCTATAGATTATCCCTGCTTAAATCAATTTGTGTGTTAGTTAGCAGGGTGCCTCCATCATTTTGGTAAATGTTCTGCTATTGGAGTAGGATCTGAGACTCCTGAGGGGGTTCCATAGGTTCTGTTGCACGATTCACGTAACATGCGGTTGTCCTTAACCGTCAACAAACTAGGCTAGTTGCCTCCTAGTGTTGCTGAATGTAGAAGATAAACCGAATTTATGTTAGCGGACCGCGTACCAGGTGGCGCTAGCCTCGGATCAGGATCGTCGAAGCGGGTCAACGATCGAAGTTCGGTTTTCGATCGATTGCTAAAAAAAAATAACCATATAAGGGCATTAGAGAAACAGCGTATTCAGCGAAATTACGATAAGGAACACGTGATTTTGTGAGAGAATAAAGTTCCAAAAGATTGCAGAAATTCCTGTAAGGGAATATAGAAGCGGAAAGATTTCTTCATAGGTTCCTACCCAACTTCTAATCTGCCAAGTGAATTTAACAGCCACGAGGCCCTCCAGCAGTACCTGGGGGCTTGAGCGTAGGGCCAATCACTCTTAAGTAACCAACTGACTACAGAAAGCAGCAATAAGTTTGCGAAATAAATATTATTATATTCTGTATTATTTGTGGAATTTCACTTTTATCTATCAATCCAAGTTCATAAATTTTGTTTATTAATTAAAAAATTAAAAAATAATTACTGAAATAAATAAAAGTTAAAATTCAAAAAAATCAATAACATAGCAATTCCATTAAATTCAATATTATTCATTCCATTCAATATTATTTAAAGGAATTAAATTGTCTCACTCATCTTGGAGAGAATTTAATCTTATCTTCATATGAAGTACGATTAGATCGTTTTTATTTTAGATTGTAGAGCCCTAATGAGACTCAATATTTTTGGACAGTTTTTCCATTTATTCAACCATAAATGGTTCATCTTCCCGTTATTGGAAAGCAGTTTATCCAACTAATCAATAGACGACGAACCTGTTATAAAGCACACAATTAAAAACATACATCTCCTCCTGCTTTTGTCATCATTTGAGGTAATCAACCGATTCAACACACCATCAGTTCAGTTTTGAATTTGACTAATTATGTTTCTCTTTCTTTGTATTTTTACTAGGTTCGATTTTATATTTCACTTGCTGTGGTTTACTTTGTCTCGGATACAGAATTCTGAATGTTGTAGTTTGTGTGGGTTATGGGTTTGTTTTTCTTCTCAGTTTTGTCCTTCTTTCAGCACATTAACAAAGTCCGCTCCGGTCCTTAATAACTTCTCACTTCAGCATAACGCTTTTGCTTTGCTCTTTCCTTCACTTGTGCGACTATACGCAACCCCTTTCCCTTAGACTACAATCGATTACACACGCCATATTGTGCCACAGTGTCCATCAGGTTGTTTGCTTTTGTTGTTATATTGTTTTAGAAAGGTAGTTAGAAAAAAGGGGCAAATAAATGACGTGATTTCAACAATGTACCGCTACGAGCTTGGTTTTTCGTTTTCCCTAATCCCTGCTGCAGCCTGTTGCGAACGTGCCCATTAGCTCTCGTATGGTTTGTTAAGTCTTTTATCTTCTTTTGTTCATCCACTTACGCCGAAGTGCACCTGCACGTATCGAAGGATGTGCCGGGAAAGTGTAGAATGTTCAAGATTACTTCATCATCCCCAAAACGGAAGAAAAGGGCCATGTATAGATCAAAAGTTTCCTCAAACACTGTTTCTGGGGGAATGTTTTACGGGTTCACGTTACAGGATATCTTTAAACGCTTAAGTAAGGGTTGTTGGTTGTGCTACAAGTACGCTAGCGTTTTCTCTAGTTCCGACAAACACACAATTTATTACAACAAAAAAACATTAGCAATTAAAAAACAAAAACCTGGATCAATCAATAAAGGTTTGTGGTGAACAGGAAAATTACGCCTCCCCGCCATCGATTTACACCAATCAGTTCTTCTGTATTATTTTGGTTCTAAATGTAACTGTGAGTGTGTGTGCTTGTGTTTGTTTGTCTGCGTAGTATAAATTTTTCCAAAAGGATCAGTTCTTACTTGTTTCCAAATTTAGTCCGAATAGTGAACATGCTCCACGTTTACACCATCCATCGCCGGGTTGTGTTCTTATACTAACGTACAAATTGTCTCAACATAACATAACATACGTTTCAACCTGCACCACAAGCAGCTAATTACAATCAGTCCACTTTCTTTCTACAAGAGCCCGTTTTGTTTCCCTTTTTTCAGTTTTTAGTTCTTTCTTTTATTTAAGGTTTTTTGTTTGTGTTTTTCGTCTGCACTGCTAGCTTCTACAAATGAAAAACGATAATGCGGAACCGATTGACTTCTCTTCACTTTAACTGTTTTATTTACTTGTTTTGTTTTGTTTTCTTTTGTTTTTGTGTGTTTTGTTTGTTTTCCATACATGTGGCGTTCCAACATTTGTGGCTATGATTGCATACTTTGTGCGCTGGAAACATGCACGCGTTCTTACGATTGTTTGTTTGTTTGTGTTAGTTGTATGTTTGACTGTAAGAAAGATTGCTATCGCATTAGCCTTCTCATTAGACTACCGCTTGCAGGGAGTAGTTCAACATGCCCAAAAACGATTCCCATCGTATTAAGAAAAATAGAAACAAGAACACAATTTTAAACAAAAAAAACCTCTGCTTATCACAAATTATTTATCTAAAAAAAAAAATAAAAACATCATAAATTGTTATAAAGCAGTTCGTTTATCTTTATTTCGATCGTTTGACATTTGAAAAATGTATCTGCGACGTAAAACAAAACTAAAACCCAACGTAACACGATCGCACGATAGAACAACGTGAGCAAAGAAACAAAATCAACACAATGATCATAATAAGGATTAATCAGTTTATTTCAAAAAGGCTTTCCGCTCCGCTCAGTGAATCAGTATGCAATATTTTCATTAACCGTGTGTGTTTTGTGTGTGTGTGTGTGTGGATGTGTTTTGTTTGTTTGTTTTCTTTTGCCATGTTTTTCCAATTGGGAGTGCTTTTTTCTTCGTTTTCTTTTTCAGTTTTTGTGTATTTATTTTCACCCTTGTTTTTTTGTTTGCTTATCATTCTTCTGCCTAACAGTTTTGTCCTAACTTCTTGATCTTGATGATTATAGAATAAATGTTCAGTGAACTTAAGAGCTACCCGAATTTTGCTATTGTGAGTTTTTTTTCCTTTTTTAATGTACTATCATGTATCAACTTGTTTTGCTGCGTTTGCGCGTTTCTTCCGCTTATCTTCGGCGTTTTTTGTTTTTGTTTTTTGTTTGCTGCTTGCCCTCCCTTGTCAGTCACATCAGACCGTATGTGCGCGTGGGCGCTCGTGAATGTGTGTTTTTTAATTTTTTTTTTGTATTCTGTATACCTGATTCACGGTTACCCTGATGAGCGAAAGAACGCCGCCGCCGCCTCCTTCCACACTCTAAGTTTGTCACTAGTCAAAAATTATTCGTATCTAAAGTTTCTCTCACATCGCGGTTTTTCTTTAAATTAATTTAAATTATATTAGATTTCATCAACTTTTGCCTATGCCTATGTCACACACGCACACAATCATCCGCCCCGCCGGATTGCGTGATCCATCCACACGTGATTTGCTTAAACTCATCATTCTTGCGCTCTGCTTACAACTATTGTTACTTTCTTTCCCTTCGCCGGTCTAACATCACTATGTATATAATAGTCTATATGTATAGAATTATAAGATAACCATTTAATCATCGCTTTACTTTGTATGTTTCATGTGTTTTTGTGTGTGTGTTTTCCTCTTTTGTCCTTGCTACCGTACAATTCGTCGTTTTCGTTTTCTCAGTGTGTGTTTGTGAATTTATTTTTGCATTTTGTATCATCGTCATCATCGCAATACACGGTCCACCATTTTAGAGGTACCGCGCACAAAATGGAGTCACAATCACACTAAACGCTAGTTCATTACCTTATCGCTCACCGGTGCGCATGCATTAATTGCAATTAATTGCACCACTGTAACATTTTGTCTAACCGGCTGTCTAACGGTTTCCTGCACAGGACGAACAATTTCCGTCCCAGCATAACCTCTACGTACTCTAGATACTCGTTTGCTTGTATGTACGTGTTTGTGTGTCTCTATTTATGTCTCCGGTTTTGCGTTTTTCTTTTCCTTTCCCTACCAATAACAGTTCTGCACGTACTGGTTTTGCTTGTTTGCGTGTTTTGTTTTCTCTTTATCCCTTCACGTGTTTTTTTTAAATATATTTTTTATTGTATATTTTTATGCAATTTATATATGTTTTGTTTTGTATATATCATTTAAGGCAATTAATTCATTACATTCATGAAAAAGTGAAGATGATCAGGCGAGTTAAGGAGTCTGATTTCAAAACTGTAACTGTGTCCCTCCGTCCAATTGTACACACCCGCAGTCCACAGTCACATGTAACTTGTTTTGTTGTTTAGTGTTTTCTTTCCCTCATTACTTTTATAATGTTTCGTTTGCTTGAGTCACCGTACGGTACTGAATTTGGTTTTTTTTGTATAACAGTTCCTTTACTTTTTGTTTGTGGTTGATGTTGCTGTACCGAGACTTTTGTCGGAAGTTCCATAACGTTTCACAGTCATTCCTAGCGTGTTGTTTTACGATTTTTTTTAAACTCCTTCTTCCCAAATCCCACGTTTTTGTATTCGGTTTGTTGCTTTCTTATTCTTTCCTTATTCTTTCTCTTATTTCTTCGATTCGCTTTAGTTTTGTTTTAAATATAGATGTATATATATGTATATCATTCTGCTTTGTTTTTTTTTGTTTCTTTTTGTTTATCCTCATCTCTATCCTTCTCTCTCTATATATATATATATATATATATATATACCTATATATATATTTTTCATATAGAAGCACCCATACATTTATAAGTTCTCATTTCATTTTCGGTTCGAATTTGTTGTTTTGACCGTGTGTTCCTGTGCCTAACATTCTCATTTTCGAGCCAATTTCTTTTGATCTATTGTGAACCATTGTGGTTTACTACTTTCATTTCTTGCAGAGTTTGTAATCAAGAGTTTAGTTTGTGTGTGTGAATGTTTTGGTAGTTCATTGTCTGTAGAAATTACTCGAAGAAACTTCAATTGGCCAAATCGCGAGGTTGGTCAACTTTAGGTTACCTTTATTTTGTACACAATCCAGAAGAAAAAGATCAACGCAGAACCGATTGATCTAAAAATATTTGGTTTAACTATGAATTATTTGGAAGTGTGCGATTTTTTTTCTCTTCCTCAGATTTATAATTAAACAACGCTTAAACATTTGAACGGTAGCGCAAACAGATTCCGGCAAAAAAAATTCAACCCAACGTAAAGCATTGGTGTAAGTGTACGAGCGAAACAGTTTTGTATTGTGTTTAGCCGTTTAAATTCTGTTCTGTGTACAGCAACGGGTTAACGAAACCATCCGCTCCTAACTCGCTAACAGTATGTGCTTGCAAGGATGAACTATAAATCGTTAGATGGTGTGTGTGTACGTGGTTTGCATGTAAGTGTGCTAAGCGAAAAATTGTCCTACAATATCTTATGAATAATTTCAGTACGAGTTTTTGTTTTTGAATTTTTCTCCCGCCCGCGTTCTTCTCAGTCCTGGGTGTCAAGGTTTGCGTTACAATGTATCTGCTTGGTTGCAAAGCTTAGAACGGTTCAATTTAGCTGTGTATCCGTGCTCGTAACACTTCGGACACAGGACAATGGAATAACAAAGCAAACAACAAACGGAACAGTGCTGATGTATAAGCAAACAGGGAGTAACACAGTTCGGCGTTTGGGTGCTAAAAAGGCGCTAGAGAAGGATTTTACCCACGACTTACTAATATGCCTCCTAACAGTGTTCCACCTGATACGGGAAGCGATAAAGCGGTATACTCAACAATAGCTTCTATTTTTCTTCTTACAAAAAAAAAAA
>AXCM01011193.1:0-11126 GCA_000473375.1 Anopheles culicifacies
AAGCAACATCTAAAATTTGTAACAATTATGTTATAGTTTATTATTAAAAATAATTAAAGTTTTTAGCTAAAACTATTTCCCGATAAATAAGTTTATATTTATCAATTTGATATTTTTTTTTTATCAATTGAAACAGTTCTGTTTAGTGACATACTAGTTTTATTGGACTTTATTTCATTAATTCACTCATTCATGGGGTTTGGCTGAGTTAAGCTATTTTTTTAAACAGTTTGACATTTTTATCATCAAATGTTCCTAACTCGTTGTTCAAAACACTCCATATAAATATTAGATTTTTTCGAAGTAAAATCTAAAAAATAAATTTCATCAATATACTTAATTTTTAGAGGTTTTGGCGGCTTATCCACTGCTAGCATTCCATACAAACTGTTGAGCCTAATCAGCCTATGATATTACGTATTAGAATGTTTTCTTAATACCATTTTCGATCAGCTGCTCGACAAATGTCAAAAGAACACATTTTTCTAGCAGCTCTGATGCAGGTTAGGCAATATTTTCCAGATTTTACTAATCGAAACAAGTAATTATAGAGCGTTTGTTGAAATGATTATTTAATTTAGACTGAAAAAAATATATTTGAATTTTATCTAACATTTTTATCAAAAATCCTCAAGAATATACACTGTATCGGCCATTTGTCGTAACAGCAGATCAACAGTTTCGAGCAGATCCAAACAAATCTTTAGATATAACGCATCCTGGTTTCAAATATTCAATCGATATTTGCTCGATTGTTTCACAGATACCGTCTTAAGAACTTTTTGTATCATAGATCCCAATACTAGTATCAAGCAGCTGCTCGATAAATAGCAAAACAAAACATTTTGCCAGCAGCTCTAACGCAGGTCAGGTAATATTTTCCATATTTTATTAATCCAAATAAATATCTAATGAACTTTTGGTGAAATGATTATCAAGTTTGGATTATAGAAAAGTATATTTGAGTTACCTTATTTTGGACATCTACCGTAATGGCAGATCAACAGTTTCGAGCAGATCCAAATAAATCTGTCAACCCGGTTTCAACTCACCGATCGATATGTGCTCGATTGTTTGACAGATACCGTCTTAAAGTTGGAGCTTTTTAACTTTCAGTATCATAGACCCAAACGTTGGATTATGCTGCCGTAGAGCATTAATGTAGACAAATTTTTTTTATTAAAAAATAAGACTATAATAAATTTCAGACCACCTTGACACGCACAGCAAGAAGTTATCAAGATTGATAACGTCAATATGTAATGCGTTTAGCCACGATGTCTGTTGACAAGCACCTCAGAATGAGTTTACCTGTTTCGGTGTGAATGTTCCCTATTTCATAGAATCAGGTTACAAATTTCCAGAACGCAAGTTTAAGTCACCTCATTATTTATATATTTCCATCGCAATTAGAACGAGTCACTACTTCAGTTAAACATATGATGAGGTAATTCAACAAGGTAGTAGAAATTTAAATTGAATAGCAATCACCGAATTGGGGCTTATTACGACAAGAAAATGCCGTTAAAATAGAGAGCATTATCATAAGTGGTGAAGGTAATACTGTAATAAATAAAAATAGCTTGCAATTACGCTTCAATCGTTATGTAAGCTATAAATAAAAGTTCCTCCTCCCATTATTTCTAGAACTTTAGTTTAGTTGTGTTATGTGTGTGACGATTGTTCAAACATATCGTCATAACAATGGAGAACCGTTGTTATAAAACATTTCTCTACTTCCAGTACTGATCCTACTCAGTGTGTTGCGTTGGAATCAGTTTGAACTAATCTTATCTGTCGTTGTTCCTTTCGCTAGCATTGTGTTGATGGTGCTGTGGCTACCACTACCACACGGATTACGATTACGGTGCAAACGGGATCCCACGATCTGTTCGTTGGAAAACTGGAACCCTAGCGAGGAAGGATTTTTTGTGCTAAATCACATACCGGCATCACCATTCATACTGAAAATGCAAAATCTCGTCCTGTGTACTATTGGAAGAAATTTCTTTACCGAAGTTAGTAGCTATCTGCGTGGAATTATAGTTGAAAAATCGAGCACTGTTGAACGTTTGTACGTACCTGCTAACTCTAGTATTACCATTATCAAGCTGATCGATACAAAACTTAGCCAGATGTATTTTGAGGTAAACAGTGTGCTTAACCTTTTGCTCATCACAAAGTGTCCTCTGAAGACACTGCCACCATCGCTAAGCAATTTGACTAATTTGAAAAACCTGATAATCGGTGAAGCTCACATCACAAGCTTCGATTTGCATTATCTAAATGGAGTGGTAAAAATTAACCACCTCTATCTGGAGGTCAACGATATTAATTGTTTAACCGGTACCGTTCACAACACCGGCAATACAGAATTGAAAACAATTAAGCTAACACAAAACCGGCTCAAAACCATCCACTTTGATCTGCTGCATCCGTTTCCATCATTGCAAATGCTTGATATTTCCATGAACCATCTTCAATCGTTCACGGGAGCGTTGTCCAATGCGGAGCTTCAATATTTAAACATGAATGAGAATCAATTGTTTGACTTGGATTTGTGTTCGTGGATGCAAATGAGCGCTCTGCACTGGTTATCCGTTGGGCATAATCGATTGACACGTGTGCCTAGTTGTTTAGCAACATTTGCGAACGTAGCGCTGATTGACTTAAGTTACAATTTTATAAAGCATATCGAGATGCAATCTTTTGTCGGTTTGGACCGTCTTTGTGATCTTGACCTGGGAGGCAATAAGATGCTGTCGTTATCATTTGGGAATGAAGTGGTTTTACCAAGCTCCGTTAATTTACATTTGTACCAAACTTGTATGTGCGAATTGAACGCGTCGGAAAGCGTTTTAGCTGGAATGAGAAATGTGAGTGTGTATTTTACTGTATTCGATAGTGAAGATTGTGCAGTTTGTTGAATAAAGGTAGTAGCGAACTTGATGGCTCATTGGCAATTTGCTGAGTTTCCTGAATAAACCAAAAAAATTATTTAATTCAAAAAGAATTATACAAAAGAACGAGTGGAAAGTCAGCGTTGACAAATGATCTATGACAGTCCTAATGGAAGGATCTGGAGCCTGAAAATGTTGTGCTCCCACAGCCATCTTCGAACGCGATGAGTGATAATTCTGGAACGTCCAACACTTATAAAATTCAATTCCAATGCTCAAACTCTGTCATTACACTTTAGCAATTCTAATGAACTGTCTAATAATAACATGGATTACTTCTATTCTGGACGATGAGAGGATGAGCATGATTTAGCCTGTAAGGATTATTGAAACTTCTTCAACCATTGCTTCTGGTCTTGATCCTGACTTTCGTCGATCGCTTTGTTCGTTGCAACTCTAATCCTTTTTCAACGAATTGCTGTGTATGGCTCGAGAGTTTAGATTGCTCTCTTCATTGTATACATAATTGTTTGTGAAACGAACAATTGATCACGCATCAATGATTTAGGAAGCACCAATTCCTTTATTCTCAACGTAGTTGAACGAACTTTACCAGGAATTCCAACAGAAACATGATATGAAAACTATAATTCTGCATTAGAACACATCGCTTCAATAACCGTGCGAAGTTCGGGACACATTTATGATCGATGAAGAGTCAGAAGATCATAATTCCTTTATATTTAGGCAACTGTAGGCAGCTTGAAACAATCCTTAGTGACATTGCATTATAATGTGGCAAATTTTTGAATTTTTTTAAGAAATAGTCAATTCAGACGAACCTAACCCTTGATGGCAAACTAAACTATAGAGCAACTCAGTCGCTTCCGCGAAAACAATCCAAAACAAACCACAAACGGCGAACTATTGCCCTGGATCTATTGGAACAGTGTCCAAGGCTTAATGTTTATTGGCATTTCCGACAATAAAATCAAATCAATCAGCGGATCCATATCAAATACACACCTGTTTGATTGTTTAATGGAGCAAAATAGAATAACATCATGGAACCTCTATTCCTGGAAAGTAGATCGATATCACTCGGTATGTACCGTCGAGAGCTAGCCATTTGATTGAATTTCTAAGCGTGGTTGTTGATTGGATTGTCCCCATAATATCACATAGTGAAGATATGAATGAATTCATCCGTATGAACAATGTAGATGAGATTAATTAGAACGGTAATAATGTTGTGTTTTCTCCCTTCGTGGAATTATAAGCTCAAGAAGTCTTAGTCTCCCTTTTCTAGCTTCCTTGACTTGTGTTAAAGGACAATGATGTGGATGGGGCTTTAGTAACGGTCCTATCGTGTGAATAACGCGTTTGAGATGTTGTTTAAAAAGCAAAATATTTTCTATTTTAATGCAAATTGCAGACAACTATGCGTCAAACACCCGAACGCTTCAAGAGCTTGTTTATTATTTAAGTTTACTAACCAATAAATCAATAAAACTGATGAAATGCTCACTAATAACATTATTTTTATTTCAAATACATTTTAACGTTCTCTTCTTTCCAATATCTAATATTACATCATCACTCAAAACTGTTCAACCGAACGCGAATAAACAAGTTTCTACGTCAATTATGAGCTCCCCACCGCCCCCCAAAACCAATCCGTCAAAATTGGTCAGCATTGTATTTTGTAAATTGAATTAAACAGATAGAACTTTCCAAACAGATCGCCCGTATCGCCAGTTCGCATAAACAAATCCATTTCAACTACCGGACGGCTCCGGCACGATGCGAGACTTCATGTAAATAAACTGAGCAATGCCCTTCGTTGGGACCGTTGCTTCCTTCAGAACCTTCCGCTAACACATCGAGCGGGACGCGCGGATCGGAACGCAAAAAGTTCCACGTTTTGGCAGGCTTTCCCAGCTGCAGCTGCTCTCGGTGCGCAACAGCACAAAGATTTGAGCAGCACCAGTGGCACGCCTAAAATTTGTGCAAACATCCTAGCATTCCCCGAATCTAGGATCAGCTAAACACAACAGAAACCGTTCATGTGCTATCAAACAAAAAACAAGGAAACAAGAAAACAAAGGCAAAAGGTTCGGATACTTGCTGGTTTGTTTATAGCGAAACGCACCACCCACTCGCTCAGCTGTTTTGTTTTTTTTGGGGTGGATGAAAGGGCTGGAAGGAACTGTACAACTGCAAAACATCTCGCCCTCCTTTTGGGGTTCGTGTGTACAAGCGTGCGCGTCGAGGCTTCGGGTTTGAGCAATAAAATAAATTTATTTCCAAATCGCTAGACGGCCGATGCAAATTTATGGTTCAATATGTTAATGGGTAACCACAAAACCCGAAAGTACCTGCAAGCGCACCGAAGCGATGGATTATGGGGTGGGTGGCAGTCTAAAGCGAGCGCGCTTCGTTTGGTCGTGGCTTGTTAGGGTTAGGGCTCTGGGTACGCCTCCAACAATTGCTCGAACACGTGAAATCTATTTCTCGTTGCAGCGGGTTCCGGGTTATGGATAGTTGCATTGTAGTTTTACCAAATAGCGCTAAAATAGTCGGGTTGGGAGTCGGAATTGACCAGGGTTTCCGTATCGAACCTACCAGTGTTCGGCCTACAAGTTCGTTGCTCATTGTAGGCTCTTTAACAAAGGGTTCTACAAAATCTGGTCAATGGTTTGGTGGTAAAGGCGATGACCTACACTATGTAGAACCGGTGTCACATTCCATTCGGATCGGGACCGTTCTACGAAGGAAGGGTAATGAATGTGCTACGAGTGAGTAAAGCAAAGGTAAGCGAGAAATTAAAAAAAAAAGTAATAAGGAAAGATCATACATTTCCTCTGCAAAACTATTCCTACGTGTTCCATTGTTAATAGTGTTTAATTAATAATTAATAATTGATTGTTATTTAATTAATTCAATTCATGCAATGTTTTATTGCTCTAAATTCCGATGTAAATCACAAAAGGTGGTAAATTTACTGCTCTGGAAAAAATCTAATGTTTACATTGTATGGTGGTTACCCTTAACCAGCGAGGCCCCGAGCGGCCCTCCCTCCGCTCCCTCCGCTCCTAGGTTGTAAAATGGACCTTTTTTGCCTCAATTCCCTAAAAAAACGAACAAACCAAAATTGTTCGAATAAGCATCTCAGCTGACAAATGAATCCATTTATTTGTCAATGCAAAAGAGACAGTACAATATGGTCATATGGATGGCCTGCGTTGAAACAGTGAAAGTGGAGTACATTCCAAAAGGTAAGTTGCTTTGTTGCATTAACATAGCTATTCTTAAACTCAAGTCCTTGGCAAAAAGCTTCCAATTTGGCAAATCGGCATTATGACATTTCCGTTTGGCTATCCGCTTTAGGACCCAAGTTTAACAAAAGCTTTTTCTAAAGCGTCGGCATTACCAAAGGCAAAGCCAAACGGAAGCTCGTGTTTGACAAAAATGCTTCCGTCAGCTCAACGCTACTGAAAGTATTTTTAATTGTGATTTATTTAATGTTTAAATCATTTAGTGCACAAACACTATCATTGATAAAATATTGGAAAGCAAAAAATAATTAAAAATCTTACTTTATTGTCAAATAATGTGTGTTTTTTTAAATAAATTGAAATTAAAAATCTCAATCTCAAATTCTTATAGGATTAATCTATAGGCAAATCAAGAGGATTTTATTTCTATGCATGGTAAAATTGTATGTTTTGGATGCTTGATTTACTTGTGAATATTTTAGATTGCTATACCACTTGGGTGTTAAAAGGACGGTTGGACGAAATCTGTAACTTTTACAAATAAAAATTAGTTCAATGAAATTGCTACATTTCTTCGGTTGTATTAAACAAGGCATAATCTTAAATAATAGTACGTGTATATATTCTACATAATTATGTGAAAAAAGAACCACAAGAAAGTAGTTATGCCATACCCCTAGAATTTGGTAAAGCAAAACCATTTTAATTTTACTTTGGCTTCTTTAGAGCTTGACATCCCTGCTAATATATACGGAAATATCGTGAAATAACTTTATGATGTTAGGTTATTTTATAAATAACACTATATTTATTGATAATTTTGGTTGAGCAGCGTTCATATTTTGAAATTAAAGCTTCTCTCTATTTTAAAACCTTAATTAAGCTTTAAAGCTTGTAAAGTTTGTGGCAAGTTGACGAAACATGAAACTTGCCGACTCAAACAAGTCTTGGTAATACCGATTTGATTCCCGTTTGGCTTGGCCAGGTTTGTCTTGTGACATTTCCGTTTGTGTATAAGAATTGATATGAAAGTTCAAGATATCTTATTTTCGCTCATAAGTATATTTCTATTCTAGTTTCTTTTTGAAAATCCTCGTCAATATGCTTTATTATATTAAAATTCACATTAAGCAACGACATGTTAGGAAATATCGTGACACAAGGTGGAACATCGCTCACCTCTTTACGGCTGACCGATAGCCAACTGAAGTGGTTCGATTTCATTCGCAAAACGACACGACGCTTAAACTGCTGTGGCTAATCAATAAAGTTTGAAGCAGAGAGCTGGAAAAACTTCCCGCTTGCGTGTTCCATGAAACATCAAACAGCTGCAACATTCGAAACGGTTCGATTAGATCAAAGTGAATTGCTTCTAATTGATTGTGCTTCAACGTGCATGCTCTTGTACGTGGATTGTTGAAAGAATGTATCGAGCTGCCTAAATAGTTAATATTGTTTGAATCTAGTTGTAATTCTGTTAACAATTGCAATGGGTAAAAAAGTTGTAAATCCATCATGTCTATTGTATAACTACGAAGGCGGAGCAATTGTAAGTTGGACAAGCTTTGTACCGTATGTGAAACGACTACCAACGATGGTCAAGAATTGGAGTGCATTATTTTCCTCAAAGCAGATGCTGGTCAGTTGAGAGTTTGTTATCTTGATGTCTTTAACACTGAGATTGTGAGATAGAATCAGGGATTGAATATTGCTGGATTGTTCAACTATGATGGCTTCAAGCGTATGACCCATGACGAAAGTAAGTCAAGCACGTAAGTCGAAAGTCTTGAAGGTCTCAGTAAAAGTCCCACCAGAGTAATGCTAAAACATAATGTTTATCCGTTTAGTGCCATGTAAACGTTACTAGACAGAGATTAACACTCAGCACTTTCAGTACTTGAAATTGAATTTCTGCAGTTGTCTTCAATGGTTTAACAGTAACTGACACACTCCATTCGATTTGGGTGGAATTCAAACTCATATGACTGTCTTGAATGTCTATTAAAATGTAATTTTAAGTCTTTTCTCCATTTTGCTCTGTTTTTATGTGTTCATCATGTGTTTGCTCATTAATTCCTTAATGTTAATTTAAATGTCACCTAATTTTCTTTAAAAAAAATTTTTAAAAGCTTTAATATGTTCAATGGACATATCCACCATAGTAATCACTGTTATTTACGATTGGCATGATTTATTTTTTTTACGTTTTTTTATATGCAAAAGCAACTTTAGTTGAATACTTGGTAATGAAGTCAGCAGCAATACTATCTTATTATATTAAATTTCAAAGCAATTTGCGAAGCACGCGAACGTGATGAAATGCGTGCAATACGGATACTTGAAACTAAAATGCGGTTTATTCAAAGTGTAAATGTGTATACCTATTGGTTCATTACTTGTAATGGTTTCGCATTGCTGACTTCGCTATAAAAAAATGAAATTATGTATTTGTCTCAAAAATGCATTGTTTTACATGTTTATGTTATAATTATCGATAGTAAAATCAACACGAAAAAACATCTCTAAAAATAATTTTCATTTGTTGTTGGAACGCTTTTTCAAACAATTAAATGATTAACGTTGTTCGTTAAGAACAACTTGAACAATAAAACTTTGTAAAGGTTTTGTTACAAATTAAGTGTTTAAAAATGATAAATGAAACTGATTTGTATGATAAACCCATAATTTAATTATTTAATAGAAGAAAAAAACTGTAAAACAAACATATTTTAAGAAACGAGTCAATAAGTATACACATTTCTACTTTGAATGAAACGCATTATAGTTTCTGGTTTCCTTTTTTATTCAATTATTGTGTGCAGGAATGAAATATAGTATATTATTTTAATTTATAATTATAAAATGAAAACAAAAGACATAATGTTCTTCAGAATGTTTAACACTAACACTTTAATTTCAATAAATTTTCTAACTAATTGTTTATTTGTTTGAAGTAAAACACTAGTGCATTCTTTTTGGTATTAACTTAATCCTTTTCGTTGAAAATTTTGTTTACTCACTCTAATCACGTCTTAATTTCCATCGTAATTTTGCAATCAAAATGTTGATGTAAACCTTATGCGATCGGTTGTACAAAGGTCGTAGATATGCAACCTTCTACCCTTCAGCTTATATCTTCAATACTTCGCAACATCCATAGCTGTAGCTTTTTTTGCCCCAGAAATCTTTACTACATACTACATCGCAATGACAACGTTAAATGATGTCGTCTTATGCATCTTGAATAGGCATGCAGTCGTTGTTGCAGTCAGCTGCACTGCAAGCACTCCTCAACCTCCGGGGACGGATACGTAAGCTGATGGCTTTGGCAATGCAGGATTTTACTCGCACAGTTAGATCACAATTGATGATAAGATTTCTAGCGGAAATAAAGGGCAGCAGCCTCATAAAGCTTGTCCGAATCATCCCCACACCGAAGTACACTGATCCTCTACTCCACAGTGGCAGTATGTTATGCTATGGTCGTTTCCATCCGTCTGTTCCCTTTGCGAATCTTGGGCAAGGGAGTGCAAAAACATCCTCTTAGTGTTGTGTCGTGTTTGCCGCACGGCGTATGTGGCTGGGGTGCGCTCGGCGTGTTTGCTTGCTTTCGCAACTTTGCCATATGATTTTCGTCTAAATCCCGCTTAGCAAAACGTGTACGTGTCCAGTTGTCTGGGAAAGCTATCAACGGTCTAAGGTATCATCGTTTGCCATACTCGCCTTCGACACGGAAGATTCGAAACGATCTTTCTCCCAGCGGCCAAATTGCCTGCCAGCGTTCCATTGCCGTGGTTATGCGAAGAGGACTGTACGGTTTGGTAAAAACGATTCCTTAAAATTATGCATTCCACATTGCCACATAACGCCTCCCCTCCCCGCCCGTTCTGCGTGTCGGCGTGCTAAAAGTGGCTTTTGATGCCAATGTCGCCAAAATGGTGCACTACTCTACACCCGCCCGGGCAAAAGTGTGTTCGGCATATCGGACGCATGGTTCACCAGTTCCCACCACTAGACGACTCTGGAGTCTGGCTTGTGGCCCGAAACGCTGGTAATTTATTTGAAGTGACTATTTCGAAAAAGGCGTTCTGTATCGATGTCCCTGACCATAGAGCCTTCCTCCCCTTTATTCCACCACCGCAAACCGGTTGCATCATGTGCACCGAGCAGGAAAATCTACTTCATTGTAAACAAAGCAGGCTGTTTCCACATGGTGTACTGCTGCAACAACGGTGACTGCACGACCGTTTTCGCGCGGCCTGTGCTTTATCGTTTCCAGGCTGGCTGGCTGTCTGACGTTTCTTTTGCGAAAGATCGTAGCAAGCATTGGAATGGAGTCACCAACGGCATGCTGCTATGCTACCAGTTTCTAAAACGAAAAGCAAAGAAAAAGAACGAAGGAGCTTTCTTCCCCCAAAAAAAAAAGCTCCCTGAGCTCCATGGCATGGGCATCCAACTGCGGGAGCACCATTTTCGGCTCGGGGAATTCGAAACTTTTCCAATTCGAAAAATTTGAATAAATGCCAGCCACTTTACCAGATTTATGTCATCAATATCCAGCGGTACGAACTAGCGGTGAGTAAACGGGAAAAGGGATAGCAAAACGAAGAGGCTTGTTGGTAGTAAGGTTTTGGAAACGATGTGGCCGAACGCTTTCGCGTTTTCGATTTCGAGGCAGCACGGTACAAACGGTCTTTCCCCAAAACAAACAAGAATGAACTGTTTGGCTAACGGTGTGCCAGTGTGCACGTATTTCTTGTCCGTAGCGGCACGTGTCTGTACAGTCGTAACGTGAGGGAGAATAACTCTTTAGTGCTTAACTCTCGGTTCTTGGATTCAGATAGATAAAAACAAGTGACGAGCACAAACATCATGTAAATAACGCCGAACTTTTGTTCGAACGTGTAGTTCTTCAAACAATGCTTGGAGCTTAGTGGTCATGAACTTT
>AXCM01011206.1:0-10141 GCA_000473375.1 Anopheles culicifacies
TCTAAAGTATTATTAATGAGTATCTGTGTAATGGAATTCAATAAGCCTTTAAATTAGCTATCGTAGGCTCGATACATTAATACAGTGCGTAACATAAATGTGCTGCAATCAATTTTTTTTATTTAAAACATAAAGAAAGTTCAAGAAATAAATAAGAAATGATCTATGATTTTTTATATAATTTTAAACAAGTAGAAGATAAATGTGTGAAATAAAATAGTTGTATTTTTAATACTACATTTAGAAAAACAAATTATATGACCATACGGCTACGTAGCCGTCATAATGGAAAAATAAATAAACAAATAAATAAAAACAAATTATCCTATACAACTCAATTAAAAAATAAATAGAAAGCTTCGTGACAAAAAATAAATAATCCTTACTGTATTTATATAAATATTCATAAAAGCTCCATTTCAACAAATGCCTCATTACTATTTTGTTAAGCTGTAAGCTCTCAAAAATGTTAAAAAATGCACAATTAAAGCTTCAAAGCCTCCAAATTTCCATGCCAAAAATGAATAAATATTGAAAATTAGTAGCCACAACATATTTGCATCTTCTAAAGGGATTTACACAAGTGTTGAAATGATTAAATTTATATATTAAAGAACTATTCTACTATAAAAAAACACTAAATTTCTAGTTTAACATTGTAAGCAGCAACGGTATAGTTATGTTACGCACTGTACCGTTAGTAAATAAGGCCCCATAAATGGCAGGCATTGTCTGTCGGTTGCCTAATTCCATAACAGAAGACATAGACACACGAGACAGTTCTTACATTGATTGATAGCTTGAACGTTTCATTTTGCACGTTCTAAAATCACAAATAATTTATTAATCCTTCCACTAGCCCACTCAAACTCTTTAATTGGACAGTTCCGTTATTAACTTCACCCGTCGAAGCCATCCATTGTTGGAGTGAAGCAAGAGCACAAGAAGATATAATTTATTTGCTATAAAAATAATGAAAAATGATATGCAAATAAGAAGGATTTCCAAGCGAACCATTTAATATGGGCCGGTTCCGGTGAGCTAATTTGATGAAAGGTAAACGAACGAGAAACGCTCCAAGGGGTTTGGTTGCGGTGGTGCTTTAAAAGAACGGTGGCCATTGGAAAGTATCGCCCGAGCTGTTTATTTTCCATCCAATTGGTAAATATTTAAACAACGAACCGGGTTTTTAAATGTCCTTTCTATTGTGTCCAGTTCCAGCACCAGACAAAGTCCGCTTTCTATTATGCGCTTAAACACTTCTAATCGCAATTGATTTGCTATTTTTATTTTGTGAAATGACCCAATAACCGAGGGGAGGGAAATTATCCTTGGATGGTAAGCTACCGTTACAAATTACCGTATCCTTTTATTTCCTTCCTCGTCGGGGGTCATTTGTTGTGGAATGTACTCTATTTGTGACTTACGAAAGAAAGAAGGATAATAATGCTTATCGTGGAATCCTTTTTTCATTATATTTGATGCTCTGATCCCCTAGATTGGATGCGTGCAATAATAAGCAACATCTATTCTTTCGACCGTTCACTATCGTTCCACCATTCGGCTTGCGAATCAATATATCGAAACTTCTGCTATAGAGCACACTGTGCGTGGGAAAAAGTTTCGACCAAGCACGAAGGTAAGCGCACGCCAAGTCGCATATAAGTTTTTCTGCGAATTGTGCACAGGCGAGTTGTCCGCATTTCACATGAGATTGGTTCCAATAGCTATCGAAATATATTTCATTCAATCTAGATTGAAGATGCTCGTTCGAAAAACGAAAAAAAAACTAAAACCCACAGCACGTAACCGGAACACACTAATCAACGCGCACCCCGTTTGATCGGTATCTTTCGTTCTAACTTTCTGTGTGTGCATGGTTGCATTCTTAACCCTAGCTGCACACTTAAAGCGTATGCACTTGGTGCTTCTTTCGAAGGCAAGTACTTCGGGACCGAATGTAGTAAAAGCAACCGGACCGTAAATTTCCATCGCAACGAGTAACTTTCGCAATCAACTAGCAAGCAAGCAAGCAAGCACCAGAATCAATCTCTCATTTTATATCTATTCATCTTTCGATTGGAATGAGACGCTTGGTTAGAAATGAAAGGAGGGTGCAAATGAGAACCACGAATTTAATCGAGATTGGGAAATCTTTTGCCACCGAAAACAATTTGTCTCCCACTCGCATACACATTTCACAAAATGTACTTTAAAGGAAAAAGACCATCCATTCCCATTATCACAGCATGAAGCATCTCTACTGTTTTTCCCCCGCAAAAGGCGGAGAGAAACAATAAAGCGTCTAAATTGCGCTCGTTAAAATCGATTCAATGATATTATCTAACGTCAGCCCCAAAAATGGCACCCCATGAAACACCAGTCCCCCCAATGCCACAGCAAAAAAGGGAAACACTCGAAACGAACGGGACATAACTTTAAACTTTCCGTTTGTGCAATATTGAACCACCTGTTGGATGAAAACTTTGCCACGAAGCAAATTTATAGCCCGAGCTGGGCTATGCCCTTGTAATGGCGGGGTACAACTTTTCTGCTGCGGTCAAGTCCGTGCTGAATCTTATCAAACAAAAAGAAATCCCCGAACCCATCGGACGAACACATTCGATTTCCCGACCCATTACGACGCTCAACGGTGGTTCGTGAAAATTATCCGTACCGAAGTTAAGCAACAGCTTGGCCCATCTCATCCATGGTGGTAGGTACGTGCCGTTGCGCCTAAGAAAACCCCATAACCGGCCATAGCAACATGGTGTAGGAGGGGGTAGGGGTTTCTGTTTTACGATAAAAGCTTTTGCCTTTCCGGGATTCTTCTCTGCCTAATCTAAATCATCTTTTTTCCTTGGCTGTGCTTGGGCTGTAAAAAAAAAAAACGGAAACGGCCCCTGGAAACGGCCAGCTCTCGGGCGGTGTTTGGTTGAATATCACGTCGGACAATTTCTTACTCCCCTGTCTGTGTCTGGCACAGAG
Organism: Anopheles culicifacies; assembly: GCA_000473375.1. Taxonomy (NCBI): domain Eukaryota; kingdom Metazoa; phylum Arthropoda; class Insecta; order Diptera; family Culicidae; genus Anopheles; species Anopheles culicifacies. The sequence continues at coordinate 2,989 of AXCM01011206.1, forward strand.
GGGTAGGGTAGCATCATTCCGGGATTCTTTATCACAGAAATGGTACGCGTAGGTCATATCCCCACCATTTCGTGCTTCCCCCTAAAGCAAATCGTACTCCATCGTCAGCTCCCTGACTGAACTGAACTGAGTTTTACGACGCCTGAAGGGTGATGAAAAATCGAATCTCTTCCCAAAAGCCCAAAGGAGCTTTGCGTGTCCAGGGGAGGGATGTGTTGGGCTGGGCTGAGATGGGAAAGTTGAACGAAAAACTCATTTCGATTTCGTTCCGTAAGCTTCACTTCAATTGGGGAAACCGCTTCCGCTATTTGAATCGAGAAATCGAGCAACACACTTCTAATCATACACCAACTTGTACGGCCCTTTCCGTACAACTTTACTGCTTTCATTGATTTTTCTGTAGTTTACGTTCATTTTCTTTCTTTATATTATAGAAATGGAAGTGAAAAATTGTAATGCAAGAACTTTTAGTGAGAGTATTTTTTTATACATCAAAAATAATTTTCTTTAAGAATGTTCTTCATACTTCTTCCGACATAAAACTACGACAAAAATTAGGAAAAATATTAAATAGCGAATCCACGAATGATCTGATAATAGGTTAGAAGGTACATTACGCAAAGCTTTTTAATGATAATCAAGAAAGAACAATTCCAGTCCAATCTGGTTAATCCGAAGTGATGATTTGAGTCCAGCTCACGGTGGGCATTGGTCGGGGAACAAATGTTCAAAATTAAGCATTTAGTTTTGAACTTGTTTGATTTAAAGTACTCACTTCTTTAAGAATAGGACTGTCAGCGTCAAGATTTGTTAAAACATTTATTTAAATGATACTTTAAGGTATTTGTAAATGAAGTACCAGGCGCCTCCATTTGTAGTAATCTAAAATTCTGTTTTTTAATGTCTTTATAATTTTAAACATATTTTGTTTACGAATTAAGCTCACGAGTAAAGTACTTAAGTCGAAATAAAAAAAAACTTAGCTCGTCAAACTTGGAGAAGAAGTAGACATACTTAAAAACATTTAATTTTACAAAGTTGAACTCCGCAAAAAGTCATTATCACATGATACCTAATAATGCTTCCATAAAATGTATTTGACTATCACAAACAGTATTACCCAATCAAAACTATTCCCAAAACAAAAGTGTCATCCCAACACCGGTTCACCGTTCCCAGCATAGGCCAGTTTTATGTCATCCATTTGTTTATAAATTTTTTGATTTGTATTTTTGCGGTTTTCGTTTCTGTAGTTCGGCCTCGTACCCATGTCGATAGCACGTGATTGCAAAGCTCTGTTGCAGGCCTCGTCGGTGCTTGGACCATAAAAGTTGTTGCTCCATTAAAACTGGATTACAACGGATTTCAAGTGGGGTTGGGAAAAAATATTACCAAACCGAACCCAAAGGTCCCCAACATACCGATGCTGGTGCGTTTTCATTTGCTTTCTTTTTTGCTTCTTCCTAAACGTTCTGGTGTCCTTCTTCACCGAGCGGTGAAAAGCAAACCTTGGAACCGGAGAAAATCAACTGATCTAACAAGCATTAGCGAAGGACACGCCATATCGCACACGGAATATCGCAAAATTTCAAACGAAGACACAGTAAAAACAGGCAAAGGGCAAATAAAAAGGGACACGGAAAGTATGGCAGCTAAAGGTAGGTTGGTAAGCTGCTGCTGCTACAAGAGTAAAGTAAATGGAGAAGTCAATCAGAAAATTGCCACTCACCTTGTGCGTTTAAAGTCCCCGCGCGGGGGGGCGGCGAACCGGGGGAATGAAGGTGAATGTGTGCGGGCGGGAAAAGCAGCAGGAAATCACACGGATCTTTGCATCCTTGCTGGCGAAGCAGCACCAGACCGGTGAAAGGGCTGATACGGCTGAATGATGCTGTTGACCGATAAACTGCTCGCTCCGAACGGTGATGATAATGTTTCAGGTAACACACCGGGCGTTGAATTGATGCCTCACGGGGGGAGGGTGGGTGGCAAAACGGCTTGCACCCTCTAATGAATGGACGACCGGATGGACAACAAACAGAAGAAACGATGTAAGACGATGGGTAAAACAAAAAAAAAATACTCATCGGCACCGAATAGCGGCAACGAGAGCAAGGTCAGTTTTTCCTCCCAAACCCGAACTGGCTCTCACTTCCACCGAACGGTTGTGATCTTCTTCTGCCGATGGGTCGGAATTATTCCGAGCGGTGTTGAGACATTCGACTCTTTGCAAGGATTAAATCTTTCCTGCACTCGTGCAGCGTGCAAGTGCAGCGATGGGAAATGCACTCTACGGATAAAAATAAACAGGTATTGGAATAAAAAAGAACCTGGAAGGAGTTACGCAAGAGAGAGGGAAATGAAGTGAAAAATTGCTTTCACTGAAAGTGATCCTTAAACGAGTAAAGGGAAGGCGATTACAGGTTACTCAAAAAGGAAAAAAAAAGAAAAACAGGAAAATAGCGTCTCTATAAACTACACACACACTCAGACACACAGACACAGACAAAAGCTGTCATTTCCTTCTACCAGGCTGGGCCACGTTATAATTTTGCAGTCACACTGGGCCGTACGCTTTGCACGTTCGCTGGCGGCACTTTCTTTTTGCACTATTTATACTTGAGCTGATTTTCTTCCCCATAAACACACACATACACTAAAGCGTACACGCACACACACACACACACGTCTGCTTTCCATTCCCCACGCAATTTCGCTCCAGCTCCATCTTCACGCAAGTCAGCTGGCCTTGGTCGATGGGAGAAGTGTTTTATCGGGCGAAAGCGGGAGGGGGGGGGAGGGGGCAAGAGTTGGATGAGACGGTACAGGACGGACGCAGCCAACGGCAAACAGTTCACCTTATGTATATTTTAAAACACTCGCACAGCACAGCACACTCACAGATCCCTCCGGTGCCAAGCGCTTTCGCTTCGTGCGTTTCGTTGCACTATCGTCACAGTCACATGGGCGCTCTTTTGGAGTTTTACCCGAGGGGTGTGGGGATAAAGGAGGGGGGATCAGCAGGTTGTGGGATAGTCGTCTTTTATTTCGCTTAGCAACGAGTTCTTTGGAAATATTTTTTGTACTCCGTCTTTTTCTTTTCTCCATCCAGCCAGGTGATTTGAACGTCAAAGCATTGGGAGCTCCCTTTTTTTTGGTTTCAAGCTTGTCAAACGTGAATGGCGCAAGGAGTCGAACAATATCATCACCTTGCTTCGCGTCTTCGCTTCGCCAATCTTTCCACAGAAGTGCATGGTTCTGTTCAGCAAACGGGATGCAACATGCACCGTGTAGCTCCTATTATCAAAAGTAGGCAACGGACGCCATGTGCAAGTAATTTCAAATCCCCCACACTCAAGATTTGCCCAACAAGCTTAGCTCTAATGCAGAATAGGAGTCCTCGAAGAATGGAGGACTCACAGAGAACGCCACCAGAAGTAAGCAGAAATTTAGTTCTCGTCTCTTCAAACTCCAATTCAGACAATTAACTCACGGATGGTTAGAAAGCTCGTAAAGTTGTGATCCAATATTTTAAGACAAAAATTGATGTGGAAATTAGATCGAAAACTCATCTCTTAGGACCTCAAACAAGGCAGAAGTTCCAAGATTCCCAAAAAAAAAAAACGGAATCCACAACTCTAACTGGTTAATATTCTAACAGGTTTAAGCAAGATACTTGACTTTGGAGTTAAAAGCTCTCAATGTTTAAAACACAAAATGAAAAGTTTTGCATTTGAATATGGAGAATTCCAACCTCTCGGGTCTAATCGATACTGATGATCACACACCAATGCATTAACATGCACTTTTTCCACACGCCACACAAAGATTGATGCACTTGTGCAAGATGGATTAACACCAAGGAGCAGCAACTCCACTAACACCAACTATCCTTGGGAGCACCAGTATTCTCCAGCACAGTCGAAATGGTGCTAACTCCGATGCGTGAAAGCTAGAAACAATCCGAACATTAAGCGACTGTCTTCATCTTTGGCAGCCAGCATCAGCACGTGTCCTACTGGGAACGCGCTCAGTAAATCTTCCCTGCAACTGGTTTCCCCCGCAGTTTTTCGTGGAGCTATTTAGTTGTCCTTTTTTCCTCCCTTTTTTCCGTTACTTTAGCTGGCTTCCTCGATAAACCGCCTTACCGAAAGACACTTTTCTTCCATTCGCCCCCCCGTACCCAGAAACGCACACACAGTCACCCGTTTCACAAAACGCTAAACAAACTTCATTAGAAAAGCCACATGGCTTCTCGTGCTTGCTGGGATGGAGGATTCAATTCCTGCCGTCAAACACCACACCACACAGACCGGGTTTCACTGGATGATTTTCACTAACCTCCACTCTGCTTTGCTCCTGCCAACGACGGACACCGACAGGGGGGTGGACGCGAAACTTGGTACACACCGAAAAGCCTACCCGCAAAGGAGCGACCGGAGACCGGAAAGGCGGGATTCCCACGGGACGTAATTGACGGGGGAAATGGAAGGGGGGTGGGAGAACGAACGCTCACAGGCGGATCGTAAACAGGTCGTACGGTACCAGCCTTCCCAGGCACGACCGCTACATGTGACCAGATGTCTGGTCGAAAGGGAAGAAATCCGCCACTTGCTTGCCCAAGCGATGCAGACGATCAGGGCGCGCAGTACGATACCCGACGACGAACCGGACCAGCGATTGGATCAGCGCGGAATGAGCACCGAGATTCAACAAACTGTTGCCCTGGGCAAGAGTATGGCTTCCCGAAAAAGCACGGTCGGTCGGGTTCGCAACTGGTGTTGGTTGGGACATGCGCCGTTCCCATTGCACGAAGGTGACACGAACGCTACCAGAGTCCGCTACGGAACTGTCGACACGAATTCCAGCGGCGTGGCGGCGTTGATCTGCTTCCCCGATAGCGTATAGCGTACGGGAAAACCGACGGGAGGACAGTTTTGCATTGCCAGGATTGCCGGGCTGGTCCGAACGTCCGCCAATGACTCCATCTCCAGCCGCACCAGATGCTTTCGCACGTCGGGAACTGAGCCCGTCGACGTGGTTTCGACGAATTTTCGACACTCCGGGGGCACACGTTCAGCGACACAGTTCCATGCAAACGGTACGATGGCACGGCTGTGGCATGTGGCTGATTTTCTCGCACTCGTCAGAAAATGTCGGATAACTAGGAAAATCCGGAACTCCACCACCATCACCCAGCGGCTGCACGGTTCCGGAAAATCATCTACTCGATGGGAACCAACCAAAAAAAAGGGAAAAATCCCACCCCTGATAGCTGTCGCACGTTTGTTTGCCAAATGCTTGCACACGGCGACTAAGTCACCTCCCCCCACTGATAAACGTGGTGCTTGGTGCTTACGCTCTGCCAAACAACGGAGCAACAACAAAAACGGCCAACAGTGTATTTGTGACCTTGCGTTTCTGTGCTGGCAAATGGCTTCGTCCTGGTGCTGTGACGAGGGAAAGAGGGAAATCCCGAAAAGAAAAAAAGCCGGAGATTTGAACCATCGATTAAAACATTTGCGCCACCCCCCCTCTGAACCCCCCTCCCCATGGAGAGAGGGGTAGGAGGGTGATGGGGTTCATCATTTGGAATTCAAAACAAAAGCACCTAAGCAAAGCAAACAAACAAAAATTGCCATTGCTAGTGCGAGGGCCAGCGGTAAGGGGGTTGGAGCGTGTTTGGAGGCAGGGACAGGGGGGGGGGAGCAAAATGGTGATTTGAGCGTTTAATGCCGATAGGAAATGGAAACACACGGTGGGTGCTGAGTTTATCATTCGCCCAACAGGAATCAGGTGAAAATGTACGCCATTTTTTTCAAAAGGGGATGGAACCCGTTTGAAATATTCGTTCCGTATTTCATCGACTCTCGATGTGCTTTAATGTTATACTTTATTCTAATACAAAAATAATTTAGCTCCACAGCAGCGACTGATACATATACAACTTAAGCTGTTTGTGGTTGTTTAATTTATAAGAGATAGGAACAAAAGTAACACAACCCACACTGAAGCAGCATCAAGGGGGAATATTTGAACAGATTATGAAACTAGAGACCAAGAATGTGTGACTCTGGTCCTAAGTAAACAACCCTTAGAGAGAGACAGAGTGAGTGAGATTGCGTCTGTGTGTGCGCCATCGATGAACGTGGGATCATTTGGAGCTGCAACAACAATTCCTTGTAACTTCCACGAATTTTTGCCCTAAAAAACCCCAAGATTTTCTAGATCAAGCGAACGTAACTATTTGTTCGCTGCGTTGGTTGAAGTTTTCCAATAGTGTTCTTCTTTAAATTTCGTTTCATGTTCATTTCCCACCCCCTTGTAGGGTATTGCTTTAGTAACGTTAATGAACTTTAATCGAAAGTTTAAATTTGGATTACATAATATTAATCAGCTTCTATTCGTATAACATACATAATACATAATATTGTCAGAGGCGGCTCGGAGGGACAGTTGTATCGGCCCCGGGCCTTCACACCACGGACCGGGGTTCAAATCTCATTCCGACCGTCCCCCCGTAGCATTGTCTGACTAACCTGCTACGTGGTAAATAAAGTCTAATACGGCCAGTCCGTGATACAAGAACAAAAAAAAATTAATCAATTATGAAAGTATACTTGGTGGGAAATTGAGAAGATATAAAAAAATGACAATCTTAAGCTGTCAAACTTGTCGAATATCTTAACTTTTACAAATATCTCTAACATCCCGGTAATTTTACTTCACAAAAATTATAAAATGGCAAACTTTTTTGAATTTTATCGGATAAATCACTGTCAGAAGTTATTTTCCCGTATTTTCCTTTTCCAAATAGTGAAGGAGAAACTCTTAGAATCTCTTAGAGAAAGGAAATCTTTTTAGAGGAAATAAAAATAAAATTTTGGAATGACTCGGTTGGATAGTGGTATCGTTACTGGACCATCACACCACGAACCGGAACCAAACTCTCATATAGACCGTTCCCTCGCAGCATAAGCACTCGTATGACTGCTATCCTGCTGCGTGTTGGCCGTCGTACAAAGGCAGATTATATTTTGATCGAAAATAAAAGTCAATAGGCAAACAATGGAGTTCCTTTAAGCGCCCGTTAAGTGTCCTTTAAGCGCCCGTTAAGTGTTATTTAAGTGTTCTTTAAGCGTCCTTTAAGTGTCTT